>PVJH01002733.1:78321-160324 GCA_004026705.1 Nesogale talazaci | reverse complement strand
ACACACTATGCCAATTATGATATTTGGAATCTGCTAATATTCAATTTTATTTCTTTATCAAAATATTTTTATCCTTTATGATGTTTAAAGTTATGTTTTGATTTTAAGTTTTCATCCTGAAATAATAATACATAATGTAAACCATAGGGGGAAAGGAGTGTTTTGTTTACAAAAGTTCTCACAAATTCTCAAGTTTAATATTTATTGTCAAAATAGGGGTGTAGGGAGTGGGAGGAACATGATTCTGTGGGAACAAGGTCTGGCACACAGGGAAGTGGGGGCGATGGAGCCAATTTGAATCATGCACACAAACTTTGGAGACATGGATCGATGACGCAGATCTAACGTTATTACATCTTTTGCAAGGCTTTTATAGGTTTCATTGACCAATCAAATCATACTTCCTGGTTTCCAAACATATCCTTATATAGACATGGGTTTGCAGCATGAAAAGCGATTGACCCACATTACAGGCTATGGAAATGAGGTTTAGCTGGCTGATCCAACCGTCCAATCACATTACAGGATCCTAGCTGTTACTATGGAGAAGTTGGAAGTATTCTGAAAGGCTGTATTTCAGAGGTTTAAAGTGAAAGGATAGCAGGTGGGCTGGGCTGGGGTCTTATTGCCTCAAGACTGGAGTTCTTCTCAAGAGTCATGGAAACATGGGATGCCCAGCAGCTTCCATCTGACTCCAGACCGGGATACTCCAAGAGACTTGGAAGCATGGACTCGAGCTATCCAAGGGCACGAATTATTATTACCTAGCAACTTGAAGACTGCTCCCAGAGTCTCAGCAACATCCTGAGCCTTCTACAACTCTTTCCCAGATTTACAGATTCTTCCAGGAATGCCCCCACATGTTTCTACCTTTGTTCAATCAGAATCGATAATGAAATAAATTAGTCATGATTAAGTAATTAGTGCTGTCTTTGGAAAGGAAGATGGTGCTATTCAATCGTGTACAAGGTAGGAGATCATAGAATATGTACTTCACATTAGAGTTAGTGCTTTTATTACTGCTTTTTATTAATACCATATAGGTGACATATAACACTTTCAAACTTTAAACTCAGTAGATTTCTAGAGTTTTATGGATTATATTTCAGAAGATAAAGAATGAAGTCAAGGTAAATTAAAATAATTTCAACTAATAAAACTTTTAAAAAATGGAATTCTCTTATACCAAGGGCTGAAGTATAAAATACTTTGAAAATGAAGATGACACCATGTGTATAAATATGCTTGATACAAATGATGTATGGGATGTTATAAGAACTGTAAGAACCCCCAATAAAATCATTTAAAAATGAAATTGTAATAAGTAGTCTCTGGTTACTAATTTAAAGATTGGGTGGTTGGAATCTACCCTGAAAACCCTTAAAAGAAAGGCCTGGAGATGTGCTTCCCAAAGAGAAGTCAATGAAAATCTTTGGAAGTCCCATTCCTTTTAGACATACATTCAGGCACCATGGCTCAGAGTCGAGGAAACAGCAATGGTTACCATTCCTGATGAAGGAAAGTGGAAAGGATAGTTTTAATACAATTAATTCAATTTTCATTTTACACTGCAAAAAAAAAATTGTGTTCCTCAGAAACAAATGGACACCAAAGAGACCATAAGAAATTAATGAAACACCAGTATCACCTGGTATTTTTATTAACCACTTTTGAAAATACTCTCAGCATTGTTTCTTAAATATAGAATTTGTAGTTTAATTTGTGCACAAAAACAGATTATACAGATATATGTACTACTTAGCCTCATCTAAAATAAAGGTTTTTATTAGAAATCATTTGAGTCATTTCTAATTTTCAATATGTTATCTTCTTCTACCCATGAGTTAGTTAGATGTATACTTTCTCATGTGTTTTTAAGTGTATATATTTTAGTGATTTCAGGTTTTAGAGTGTCAGTGAAAAAAAAGAAGACTTTCAACAAGTTGCATTTTCACCATGATTGCTACAATGGTCTCAAACACAGCAACATTTGTGATGGTTGCTGAGGACCAGGCAGTGTGTTGCTCTGTTGTACATCTGGTTTCTGAGTGGAAACCAACTACAAGGCAACTAACAAGAGTCATGTTTGCTAAATATTTAATTCATTGAGTGTTTTTTTGAAACCAATTTTTGAAATATAATCTGGTCTTCTTTATGGTTTTCTCTTTGGTCTTTTATAGAGGGTATATATGTGCTTGAAAGGATGTGTATTTTTTTATCGTTAGTTTTGTTTTTTGCTAACATTTTCTTGAGGGCTCTTCCAGGTCTTGTAACAATCCATACCTCAATTGTATCAAGAGCATTTGTACATATGCTGCCATCATTACTTTCTAGACTTTTTTTTCTATTGAACTCTTGATGTCAACTCATCTTTTTTCTACCCCCGCCCAAATTCGTGATCCCTTGATAAATCATAAATTGCAATGTCTATATCTTACCCCAACCACTCACTCTCTTTCACCACAGTTACTGTTGTTCAAATCCCTCGGCGGGGCCAGGGAGTAGTGCAGTTATTGTCAATCATCACAATTGATTTCTCCTTCCTGCCATCCTCTCCCCCACCTTCCATCTGCCCGTCTGGTATTGCTATTTCCATTCCTGTTCCTGGTTTCTGTGTATTGTAAGCACTTATGTGTATGTGTACATGCTCAGGTCTAGTCTGTAGTGAAAGGTGGTCCTAGAGTGATGGTAGTGGGGCCTGAGGAGCCTGAAGGAACCAGAGGAGTAGTGTGTGTTTCATCAGAACTTTATTGTGCCCTGGTTGACTCATCCCTTCCCTGAGACCCCTAAGGAGTGTCCCATTGTCTACAGATGGGCTTTGGGTCTCTGCTCCTTCCCCCCTGATTCTCAACAATATATTTCTTTTGGGTTTTTTTGGGGGGAGGGCCTTCTGATGGTTGTTTTTATGCATAGATATTCATATTAAGTAAGAAGTGAAGCTTTTGTTCTTAATTTTTCCTAGATGTCACTTGATCAGTTTAATTATGTGTCTTGAGTCAGGCGACTTTGTTTCATGTACTTAGAACATATATTCAGGAAAGATTAGTCCCTAGAAAAGAACCTCATGCTTGGTAAATAAAGGGTCAGGGAAATATAGAAAGACCCATGCTAAAATCGATTGATACAAGGAGTGCAGTGATGGACTCTAATATAGTCACAGTGTGAACATGAGGCAGTTGTTGTATTCCTTTGGATGTCAGGTTTCTGAGGATCAGAACCAACTTGACGATCTCCATCAGCAACACATTTTTTTCTGTGTTCTAAGACAATTTATATTTTAGTGGCTTAATGAAAGATTTAACTCCTCCATTACTTTTTTGTTTATAAATTATAAACTAGCATTTTAAGAGCTTATTTCTCTTCTCTGGATTTAATTATTTTTCCCTTATTTTCTAAAAATATGTCATATGATCTATGTAGAATAGGTATTCCATCCTCACTAATATTTATAACTTTTAAAATGTCTTCCTGCATGCCAACACATTTATTATTACTTTATTGCATACAAATTATTTATTGCTTTATTAAATGTGATTATTCCTTATATAACCACCAGTAAAGATAAGTAGCATGTCTTTCATTTTTCTTAGAAATATATTTTATCAATAAATGAAAGTTTTCTTTATTTGCAAATTTGCCGAGAGCTTTTATGAAGTTGACTTACTTGGATCTTTTTAAAGTAAGATGAACATTTGTTTTTAATTACTAAATCTATCAATGTTTGGCTTAAATTATAATTTTATCAAATGTTGAGCCATTCTTATATGTTTAGAACAACTTCTAGCTTATTGAGCATTTTCTTTTTTTTTTTGTATTTTTTAAAAAATTTTATTGGAGGCTCTTACAGCTACTACAACATTCAGTACATCATTTGTATCAAGCATATTTGCACACATATTTCCACATACATTTCCCAATATTTTCCACTTGAGCCCTTGATACAAGCTCCTCTTAAAAAAAACTCCCCTCTCCCCTCCCCCCTTTTTTTTATAAATTCATCATTTTATTGGGGGGCCTCTACAACTCCCATCACAGTCCCTAACATCAGTTGTATTCAGGCCACTTTTACACACCCATTGCCATCATCACTCTCAAAGCATTCTCCCTCTCTCCAGGCCCCCATTATCAGCTCCCTATATTACCCTTCCTCCCCCCTTCCCCTTGAACCCTTAGTAATTTACAAATTATTTTTTCATCCTGTACACTGTCCAATGTGTCCCAACACTCACTTCCCTGTTGTCCGTGCCCCAGAGAGGAGGCTACGTGTAGATCCCTGAAGTTGGTTCTCCCTCTCCAGTCCTCCATCCCTCCACCCTCCTGGTATTACCACTCCTATTACTAGTCTTGATCAATCATCTATCCTAAGTTTCCCATGTTTCCAACTTCACTGTACATCTCCTGGTCTAGCTGGATTTATGTGGAAGAATTAGGGTCATGATAGTGGGTGGGAGGCAGCATGGGAACTAGAGGAAGGTTGCATATTTCATAGCTCCTACCCTGTATCTTAACTGACTCATCTCCTCCATGTAACCCCTCTGCAAAAGGATGTCACCTCACCTATTGATGGGCTTTGGGTCCCCAATCTGTACTCCCCCTCATTAATAATAATATAATTTTAGCTCATTGATGCCTGACACCAGATCCCTTCACCACCTCATGATCACACAGGCTGGTGTGCTTCTTCTGTGTGGGCTTTATTGCTTCTGAGCTGAATGGCCGCTTGTTTACTCAAGCCTTTAAGTCCCCAGACATATATCTTTTGGTAGTCAGGCACCATCTGCTTTCTTTGCTTTCTTCACCACATTTGCTTATGCACACATTTGTCCTCAGGGATCATATCAGGAAAGTGAACATGCAAAGTTGTGCTCTTGAGTTCTTGAAGCCTGATATCTCATCCCTTTGACACCTCATGATTCCACATTCTAGTGTGCTTCTTCCATGTGGGCTTTGTTGCTTCTGAGCTAGATGGCTGCTTGTTTACTTTCAAGCCTTTAAGTCCTCAGACGCTCCATCTTTTGATAGCCGGGCACCATGAGCTTCTTCACCACCTTTGCTTATGCACACATTTGTCTTCAGTGATCATGTCGGAAAGGTGAGCATCTTGGAATGCCAATTTAATAGAACAAAGTGTTCTTGAACCGAGGAGATACTTGAGTGGAGGTCCAATGCCCATCTGTTGTCCTACTACTAACCCTATATGTATACACATTAATCTCTTTCCCCATCCTCACTTATAAATATATGCCCCTATGTACATACCTGTATTTGAACCTCTATAAATGTTCATTGTCCCCCAGTTCCTTCCTCTATTTCCATTTGCTTCCCTCTTGTCCCACTATCATGCTCACTCTCCCTTTGGGTTTCAGTATTTTTTCTTTGTTACATTAGCATTTTCTTTTAATATACACTCAAATTTTTAGAATTTCAGACATATTTATAAGTAAAATGTGTCATTAATTACTTATATGTAACAATTTTATGACTTTGGTTTTAGAGTTCTTTTGTTATTCAAACGTTGAGCTAATGGTCTGGGGACCACCAGTGCTTGCTAACTTTGAAATCAGTCAAAACTGTCAGCTAAAAGCTTGATATGTTGATATAATCCTACTTTTGGTTTTCTGCTTCAGTATCCTGGATCCTGGTCTTTTGACCTCAGGAGGAGCATGGTTCAAGAAGAACCTCCAACTTAACTAGCTTCTGACTCACAGCTATGAATTGGATTGGATTTAGCAGCTGTTAACATTGAGTGAGGGATTTCTCTTGATATGTTTCCATTTTATTTACCTATATAAGCATCGATAGTTTTACTGCTCTGTAATACAGAATGAGGCCTAATTCAGAATGTAAACAAAGTAAATATTTACCCTGAAAATAATTGATTGAACAAATGCATGGTCAATAGTACTATTTCTGTTGTTAAGGATTTTCCTATAATGTACAGAAATTGAGGATTATTTTCCAAGCTATCATAAAATTATTCAGTGTCATATTTGTTTATTTTCATATACCTTGTCCTCATTTTTTACTTTTATTTTCATTTTCTGCTTATCAGAATTCAAAAGATACATATTCCAATTTAAGTGGCTATGCAAATACCTACAATATATTACTTTTCAAGAAAATTATGCTAGCAGGGAATTATGTGTAGTCTTCCTTGAAAAGAGCCTTGTATTTTTTAAACAAAAACAAATTTGCGTTTTGCTGCTCTTTAAATCCATCATTGAGCTAGTAAAAATATTTTACAATTTGATTTATAATAAACATATAGAAGAAAACTATGGTACAAATAAGGAATTTAGGTCATCTTTCATTATATGCTACACATATTTATTAATCTATCATAGGTAATGTTTATAATATGTAAAACTTAGTTTTAAGCATCTGCATTATATTATTGCTATTAAGACTAATTTCTGATATCCCCAGAAGAGGCAAGTAACAAACCACGGCCAGACCCTTATGCTTTTGTTAAGGATTGTATAGACTACTTTCTTATGGGAGAGGCAGGGAGGTCAAACCCACCCAAGGAGGAGCTAGATTAGGCTGCCATACTAGGTCTAGAGTCTTGCTCTTCTTGTGACAGGTATACCCCTAGTCCCTCCCCTGCTGTTATGCGTATAGCTCATCCACTTCCTATCATTGTACATCCTCGTCCTGTGATGTGTGGTGACCTAAAATCATGCCTCCAAAGTAGATTTAAACCTTGAGCAATAAACTTCCTGAGCTCCATCTGCCCAGATCCCTCCCTCCAGTCACCTCCCTTCCCTTCTACCAGGCTCCCCAGATCCCTCCTGCTCTCTCCAGGTCCAATTTCCTCCTGCCCACACTGTGCATGACCTGGCTGTTGAGATCATGACCATCCAGGAGATCCTTTACTGAGAATGATATCTTTTCCCAGAGACAGGCTCTTCCAGACAGCATGTCCAAAATACCTGAGAAAACATTTCACTATGTGTGTTTCTAAGGATCATCAGGCTCATTCACCTGTCTCCCAAAATGGATTCGGTGAATCTCCTGGCATCTACTGTATTTGTATGTCAGTATAAGATACAGTAATAAAGTGCACCCAGAAGTTAATAGTGTTATGTAAATATTATAAAGAGGTTCACAGAGCTGCCCCCATTTAATGTGGCACTGCAAGTGTCCTGGAGCACATGGAGCAGGGGCCCCAGGTCAGTGACCACTTGGCAGATGCTGCATTCTGGCCATGCCCTTTTCTCTCTGTGTATGTTCACAGATAAACAGGATTGATTAACAACAGAGACTGGTATTGGACAGTACGGATGAACAATGCTGCACAGGAAGGGCTGGGTGATGTTGTTACTGTAGTCCTCCTGAAGTTTGGGAGAAAACTGAACAAGATGAGTTCGGTGCTTTGCAAAGTGTCACAGCTTCAGTGAACTCCACTCTTCTTTGTCAGAATATACAGAAAACACAGGACTTGTGAACAAATCCTTGTATGAAGATGGTCAGCCGATCAAGATGACACTGGCTAATCCTTCAGAACTTGTTGAACTAATAAACAAAGAGGCCTATGAGAAATGTATAAAAACCATTGTGTGAAAATGAGACCGCTGAATAAACAAGTATGAAACAAACAAAAAAAGACTAATTTCTGTGCTGAGCCCCGGGGCATAGTGTTTGTGCACAGGACTGCGGCCCACTGGGTTGGAGGTTCAAATCAGGCAGCAAGGCTGGGCCTCCTACTCCAACCACCGGAGGGCAGTGATGCAAAAAAAAAAAAAAAAGACTAATTTCCAAATACAATGAAAATGACAAGGCTATTTCCAAGAGAATTTTGCTCTGAAACAAGAATTTTGCTTTTTATTATCAAGTCATATTCTTAATTTTCATATTTTATTTGTCTTTTTCTTAGTCTAATTCAAGGTCAGAAAGTTGGTGCATATGCACATGTGTATGTGATATGACTGTGACATGATTTCTTCATGTATATCAGAAATATAATTATCTGTGCAGACGTCTTTGTCATGCCTTTGAATACATCTTGGCCAAGATTTTAGGGAATATCTGGCAGTATGTGCAGACTTAAAGATGCTACAATTACTTTTGATGTAGCTATAGGAAAATGAGACTGTTATAGTTCTTCAGAAAAGCTATGCAGGTCGAGACGGAGCCACAGAAAGGAGATAGAGCTCAGTTAGGGAAGAGAAGCTTTATTGGAGGTAAGGAAGGACTTTTGGGAAGGGAAGGGACAGCAGAGACAGGGACCGTGGTTCCCCAGGCCTGAGAGTCAGGGCAGGGAAGCCACGCCCAGTATTGGGCAGTGGGATATATATATATATAGTTTGAGCTATAGGCATGTGAGCTGATGAAAGAAAAGGGGAGGGGTGTTCTTGTACTCTGTTTGCAAGTTTCCCATTGGGAGATGACTGGTGAGCAACTCATCTCTTTTTTTCAAACCTGCTTCCCGGAATGTTAGAGGGGGAGCTCCATGCCTTGCCCGGGTAGAGGCTATGCCCTACCCTGGGAGATAAGCTCTTTGAGATGCCATGGGTAGGGGTTACAAAGTTCATGTGGGCGTTCATCTCCTTTTTGTGAGGCTAGTGCAAAGGGGTGCAAGGGCCCGGCTGGTCCAGGGCGCTGCCTGGCCTAGGGGGCGAGCCTGGCCCAAACACTTGGAACCCAAAAGTGTCCCAAAATGAACTGTTGATTCTTTCTCCTCCTTACAAAGGGCAGTAGTTTATTTCTGCTGCTGTAACAAATCCCTAAAAACTTGGTGGTTTGTCTTTTTATTTTATTTTCTTACAGGTTTTGAGTTGAGAAGTCCAAAAGGGCTTTAAAAAGCTAAAAGAAAAAACAACCCAACTTCATTGTTGATGATGTGATTTAGACTCTGCATTTCATTGTTACTGGTATTAGGGGACACGAGTTGGCCCCTCATACCTATTCTGTACTTGCAGAGTGGAGCATTGTCTTGTCCTTGGACAGGTGAGCAGAGGTTATTAGGGTGAGCCCGTTTTTGCAGTCACTGAGTCAGGCCATCTCTTCAAGCACTTTCCTTTCTATCCTACCCTACTCCAAGCCCAACCCCAACCCTCTATTTGACTAAGCATCATTTCTTTTTGTAGGGATGGATCTTCTGGGTATCATATCCTACGTATGTGGATATTGCTTCTAATTATGTATTCTGGTTGTATTTCGTCCAAGAAAGATTTGTTTGTTGTTTTCACAGTGAGTGGTATACTTCTAATATTCTTCACCAGCACCATAACCCAAATGCATCAATTCTTGTGCAGTCAACCTGACTTTTTAATGTATTAGTGGGCTAAAAATCAAGGTACTGACAGATGTGCCTATTCTCGTAATTTTTTTCCCATCCTTTCCAAGTTTTCCCATCCTTTCTCAGATTATGTGGCTCATGGAGTCTATTCCATTCTGAGAGTCACTAGCATAGCATAGCATCTGAGGATGATTTTCTTCTTCCCTGTTCAACATATAGAACTGTGGCAATTTTTAAAATAGCTTTTTAATATGTATGTATATTAAATATTATATTATTTTACTTGCAAAAAGATAAACATAATGCAAGAATAAAGCTAATTTGCTTTCATTTGAGGGACCTTACTGTGATCATTATTTTGTTAAAGCCCTGATGGCATCATGGATTGTCAGTTAGGGTGCCAACCCCAAAGTCAGCAGTTTAAAACCATCACATGATGCTTTCTCCTCCTGTGTCAGTTTGTCATACTGTTGTGGCTTATGTGTTTTTTTGGAGGGGGCCTCACTGCCCTCTGGTGGTGGGAGTAGGAAGTCCAGCCTTGCTGCTGCATTTGAACCTCCAACCCAGTGGGCCGCAGTCCCGCACAACCACTACGCCACCGGGGCTCAGCCCCGTGGCTTATGTATTGATATGATGCTGAAAGCCACAGCAAAGGCATTTCAAATGCCAGCACTGTCACTCAAAGGCAATAGGTTTCAGCAGAGCTTCCAGACTAAGAACAGACTACAAGGAAGGAATCAGTTGCCCTCTGCCAAGGAATAGCTACTGAAAACTGTACGCACAGCCTCAACACATGGTGACAAACTGCAGCCCTAATGAATGGAAGGGGATCAATGTCTGAGACAGTGCTAAAGGGAAGACCTTCCTAATGTGACTGAGGAGGACTCGCTTTCTCAAAGAAGAGATGACCCTGGTGTGTGAATGGAGCAAACCTGTGGGATGGGAGCACAAGGGGTCTTCATTTGATGATGAGGTGGTGAGATAACATAGAAGACATAAAACTTACTGATGAAAATAAAAATCTACAGTGCAGAGAACATACTGCATATATTTGAGGATAAGCTGACATGAATCTCTTTCGAGGCACCTAATGTCACGTGGGTTTGTTGCTTCATTTTTGGATGGCTACTTGTTTAACTTCAAGGCTTTACAATCCCTGACACTATATCTTTTGATATTTGAGCACCTACTGTCTTCATCAAATTTGCATATGCACCCATTTTGTCTTCAGTGATCTGATCGTGTCGGGGGGAGCGGGAGGGGTGTCTGATGGGGATGGGTGTGATGAGAATCACAGACTGTCAATGTTTTAGAACAAAATATTCTGGGATTGAGGGAACATACGAGTTAAGGCCCAAGGCCCATTTGCAACTTCAATGTATTGCCTTCTAAATATATGTACATAGGCCAATACCACTATTATTATGGATTAGTGTATTTACATAAGTGCACACTTTTGTTAATCTCCAAATCTATGCCTTTGCTTCTTAGATCTTTCCCTGTTGCTTTTGACCTTCCCTGCCCTGACATTACTTTTCCCCTTCTTCCCCCTCTTAGTGCTTCCTCTCCACTAGTTTGGTGTTGCTCTGATATTCACAGGGTCTCTACCTTCTCCTAGATACTGCTCCACTTTCCCTACTTGTTGCCCTGTCCATGACACCATCAGTCCCCCATATCCGTCTCTCCACCCCCCTTCCCTCCTCTACCATCTGGGGTCTTTGGCCTCATTGCCTTCTCCCTGGGTTTCCTTCTCATGGTCCAACCCACTTATAATTAGGCACTCTCAGAGAAGACTGAAGAGGAGCCCTGGAGTAGTAAAATTCATGAGCTAGACCACTCTTCACAAGGTCAGCAGTTCAAATGCAACAGCTGCTCCATGGGACAAATATGGGACTTTCTATTCTTATAAAGAAAGCCCTCATGTTCTAGAGGCTTAATGTGTTTGGCGTTAACATGGCACTTATTTATTTATTAGAAGGAGAGAGAAGGAGCTCTGGTAGTGCTGTTGGGTAAGCACTGGGTTGCTAATCATAAATAAGTAGTTCAAATCCCCTATGCACTCCAAGGAAGAAAAATGAGGCCTCCTCTCCATAAAAGAATTTGAAAAACCTTCTCCAAGTCAATTTGATAATCAGATACAGATAACTATGTTGACATAAGAAGGATACATATGAATAAAATATCAGTTGTGAGATGACTTAGAAGACTATAGTTACTGTAGTTTATACTACTCTAGGGTAATTGTGCATGATAATTCTTCCAATTTTGAAAACCACAATTGGTACAAAGGTGGACTCTAATTTTTTGTGAACATGATATTATCAGTAATAACAAAATCTTAAATTGACTTGCCTTTCTAGGAGGGTTGAATACTGCAGTAAGACAGTCATGACACTTTTCTTCTGTAATGTTTCCAGTAAGTTCATTGATCTAATACATACAGACACATGCATGTGCGTGCATTCGTGTGTGTGCGTGTGTGTGTGTACAGGATATTTTCTATATTTTTGTGTGTGTGTCCTTAGAAATTTTCAAAGTATTTTAGGTGGCCCCTATGCAGCAAAATTATTTGATTGAACATTTTATCTGGTTTCTGTTGGTTCTATACTTATAAATAAGGTATTATTAATATAATTATGATAGTGTTATGTTTGAGTCATTAAATTGTGAACATTTTTGAAGTTATCATGTAAGTTATAACCACTACCCCAACCTTTCAATATATTTTGAAAAAAGAAGGAAAAATCAAAAACTACCATTTGTGGGTGTCATTGAAGTTAATCAAGAATTTATAGACAATAATTTTATGAATTTAAGCTTTGTTTTATATGTACAACCTTTATCAAATAGGAGACAACTAGAATGGAAAGATACATACAAAAAAATACATACATATATCAGAGATGTTAAGTTGTCTTTGACATGATTACATCTTATGATATAAATAAATATTAAGAGAATATTTTAAACAAGCCTTACATTGAAAAAGAGGATAAACCTTAGTAGAAATGTTTTTCATGTATTCCATGAATTATAAGTTAATAATTTTAAAGGACATTTTCAATAACTGGATGATTAAAATGTCCTCAGCCATAGAAATGTTTGCTAAACATTGATGATGGAAAGGTTATAGTGAATTTATTTTTAAATACTTCTTTATCATCCAATAAGTAGTAACTAATTAATATTTCTCATTTTGGCTATAATTGGATTTCTGAAATAGATTATTCTGGAAAGTTTTCTCAGGTTGACAATGAAAATACAAAGTATAAATTAAATATGTGCTCATGCTAAGAAATCTATTATCTAACTATTTCTCACTATTTATTATGTTTCAGGATTTACACTTTTTCACACATTATGGGAATCTCCAAAAGTCTTCCGGGATAGGTCAATAAACAAAAAAAATACAATGCTTATCTCACTTACTTTTCTATATGTATTCTAGATATGGAGAAGTGTGAAAAAACATTGTGATATATAGCATTTTCATTTAACAACCTTTTCTATGCCTTATTTTTTTCATTAACCTATCATATAATAAAGCAGACATACAAAGATTGTCTTAAAGATTATGTAAACTATGAACATATTTTAATTGATCCTATGCACAATTTATTAACACTATGAGTTGACATGTTCAATTGTCTATATTATTATTTCTATGACATTTTCCTTCGTATATAAAAATAATAAGCACCATTAAATGGCAATAAAGAGTAGCTATAACTTGTCTAATATCTCTAAGTGGTACAAACAGTTGGCGGATAGCTGAGAGAATGGCAATTTTAACTTCTGAAGTGGCAGCTAAATGAGTGATGGAAATACACTAAGGTATGTATCTATTACTATTTTGAAATATCTGCAAACAAGTAAAGCTAAAACAATTTATCTAATTCATAAACACACTCAACATTATCAGGAGCCCAAAATAAGGGGAATTGTGAAAAGTAACTATTAAGTGGGTGCTAAAAATCATCGTAGTCTGATGGTTTGCTAACAAGAATCTAGAACCTTTTATTTTCAAGGATGCTCAAGAAACAGGAGTCAAGTGAGCAACTGAAATTCAAATCATGATTTAAAGCCGGCAACTTGGAAAGAAATTTGGGTTCAGTCAATATATTCAGGTGATTTTTCCATCTGGCCAAAAAAGATATAAAACTTTTAGACAGTGTGATGCTTAGGGATTGTGTCAACGAGATGCTCCTGCGTGAGGGTAGGGAGGTAGCTCCACCAATCAATTGTGTTACAGCCTTAGGACACCTGCTCAGTGTCCTCTCCTCCCCCCACTTCATCACCTTCCTGTTTATCAGCTTGTACAAGACAGGAGAAGCCTGACTTGAACCAGACTGAATTTACCTATTTCTAAAACTGACCCATTTCTTGACTTAAATCTCTTTTTATAAACATCAACAAGCAGCACTAGATTTACTTCTCTAGTGAACCCATCCTAGCACAAGAAGCCAGATAGAAAAAAAATGACACACCCTATTTCATAGCTAGTAGATAGAAGTTGGCTTTAATAAATCTAATAAATTGTATCATAGGTGTTGTGTCAACTTTGTTGGACAAGATTCTCAGTAGTTTGGTAACCAAGACCTAGTAACATTTCATGATGTGACCTAACACAGTGTAATCAATTCCTTAATGGTATATTTTATGAACAGCGAAACAATTGTGAAAAGATTAAAGTGGAATACAACCCTCTTCGTAAGGTCTGAGCCCTGATGTAATTGTAAGGAAGTGTGGCCTACTACACACGTCAGTGAAGAGTGTTGAAGAGCTTGGCTGATCTTTGCTGGGTCTGGATGATGTATCTGGCACATTGACCTCTGGTTCGTTGTACTTACGTCAACAGCCTACTATCGTGCTTACTGATCCCAGCAGCTAGTCCTCTGATCTGCCCATCATGTTCTGCTGATCTTGGGTTCATCAGCCCCTAAAGCTACATCAGTCAATAGACGCCAACAGGTAACATCTAACAAACTTGAAAGTGGATTAGAATGAGCCCTTTGACATCTGTATGAGTCATTTTCTTGATACAAATGTTTCTCTTTATATCAGGTGAATATATATATATATATATATATATATATATATATATATACACATACACACATACACTCCTCAAAATCAGGAAAAACTCCATTGGGCAGAGAGCTTTCTTATTACCCATTTTTCCTCTTGACAAATATCCAGCAACTCACTTTTAGTGCACCCTGCGGTGTGTCTGGTCACAGTGAATTTTTTTCATTAAAAAGTTTTGTTCTACCCTCATTTGGGGGGTATTTTTTGTGATGACTGATTTAAGAGAACAGTAAGCAGCTATGAAATTTTGTTTCCTGCTTGGTAAAAATCCCACAGAAACCATTGTGATGTTTAACATACCTTATAAGGACAGCACTATGGGGAACACTCAGTGTATGAGTGCTTTTCTGGTTTAAAAAGAGTGAAATGTTGATTGATGAGAAACTTCATTCTGGATATCCATTAACTTCCTGAACAGATGAACATGTTGACTCCTAGTGCATTTGGAGTTTATCCTACCAGGTCAGACTGTTGTTAGTCATGCTTTCTATTTAGAGGTTCTCAAAAGATTGTGTAACATCTTTTTTGTAAAACAAACAAAAAAAAACCCTGGTTTGTGCAGAGAAGGGACTAGTTTTGCCAGCACAATAATGTGCCAGCTCACACAGCCATCTGTGCACCAATTTGAGACAAAACCAGCCTACCTCTTATGCCCTCATGCCCCGTGCACCTTAGTTACCTGACTTTGTTCTATGTGAGTTCTTTTTGTTTCTGTGAATGAATATGGACCTGAAAGATAGCAATTTAATGATGTAGAAGAGGTGACAGAAAAAAATGAAGTTGGTACTGTCAGTTATCCAAACAGATGACATTGAAAAATGCTTCCAAGAATGGAAGCGCAGATTTTCCAAATATATTAAGTGTGATGGAGGTATTTTGATTGTAATAAGGTTGTTTTGTAAAACAATCCAAATACATAGCTTTGAAAAAATCCATTTTAGGATATACATATATGGAGAGATTATCTATTTATCTATTATCTATCTATCATCTATACTCTATCTAAATATCACCAATTTTGCTTCTCTAGAGAATTCAGCTGACCACAGTTTGAATACACCTTAAGGTCATGTCCATACAAACTAAGTTAAGAGAAATAAAATGCAGTCTGAAATGGTAAGACTCAATACACTCTATAGCAGTGGTTCTCACCCTCCCTAATGCTGCAGCCCTTTAAAACAGTTCCTCATGGTGTGGTGACCCCCAACCATAAAATTATTTTTGTTGCTACTCCATAACTATAATTATGCTGTTATAAATTGGCGACACCTGTAAAAGGGTCATTTGACCCCCAAAGAGCTTGCAAGCCACAGGTTGAGAACCATTGGCCTATAAGTATAAAAATTGTTTTAAAAAATCAGGGGATATTCTAAAGGGACAAATGTAAAATTATTTTCTTTCATCAATTATAATAAGCTCAACTTGTAAATATAGTTTCTGTCATTGAAGCGGGATATGGGGATTCAGAAGGCACATCTATTTCAAACACTTCCTATGAACACATACATGTAAACAAATATATGCAAATACCCAGGTATATGAATTCACCCAAACACATAAATACATCTCCATATATTTGCCAACAGAGACTCATGTATTCATAGATACAAACACGTGCTCACTACCATCTTCTACAAAGTTGCTTTAGCCACATCTGTGGAACACTAAGATACTGTTTGCAAATTACTGGGCAAAGTATCAGCGACTATGTCTTGAACCACAACACCTTTATTTAGTTTGTAAGCATTTAAACAAATAATGGATGAACATGTATGATAATAATCTATTATAATCAACCAAGGATATAAATGTAGTCTGTTGTGCTTATGAAATGTTTAAAATTGCTACACAAATAACTGGGCAAAAAATACAAACATTTATTCAAATTCATAACATCAAAATTTTGCTATCTAACTTGATTGCACATATAAGAACACAAGCAAGAGGCAAAGAGAGATGTATTTTCCTTACTTGTTTTCGAAGAATCCTGAATTAAGAACATGTCCAGATACAGACCTTTCAACTTTCTCAAATATAAATACACTCGAACACTCATCTACACAATCATAAAGCAAATTTCTTGAATCTTTGTCATTCTTGGAGCTAAGCATTTGAAGACTAAGTCATTTTATGCTTTGAAATTTTTGTTCAGGCCATATGCTTTCAGTAGCGGAAAGTATTTTGAAGCATTAAAAGAAAACTCTTGTGAGGTTATATAGGTATTGCTAAAAAGAGCCCTTATGGCATGGCGGTGACAGGTTGGGCTGCTAACTGTAAGGTCAGCTGTTTGAAACCACCAGACGCTCCAAGACAGAAAGACTCAGCGTTCTCCTTCCCTAAGGAGTTACAGCCTCAAAAACCCAGGCTGGTGCTTCTACGCTGTCCTGTAGGGCTGCTGTGAGTTGGAATTGACCCGATGATGATGAGTTTCTTTTCTTGGAAAATATTGATACAGTGAGTGTGACACATACGTCCCAAAATATCTTCAATACTGAGGGCATTGGTGGTATGAGACCCATTTCTTCAATGCATGTAGTAATACAGGAGTAATGCCAGAGAGCATCAGGCATTGAAAATGGGATTTGGGTTTCCCACCAAACCTCAGAAATATGTGTCCTGTGGGTCCAAAAAGTGTAATATCTACTTTTGTGAAACTTTTCAATCATTATATTAAGCCTTGGTGCCTTGACCAAATCTCACAGGTCCTTCGAGCAGGAACAAAGATTGAACTATATTTAAGAAATGTTTTAAGAACTAACATCCAGTTTTTAAGATGGTACAGGCAGTTTTCAAGATTATCCAGTTGACAAGGTAGCCCAGGCATACGGGTCTCCAGGAGTCAGTCAACACAATGACAACAACAATTGGTCATTTGCTGGAAGCTTTCTGTATCATTCGGGATGCTTTCTATGGACATTTTTAAAAAATTCCAGCTGAAGGTAGTTTTTAAAGACAGGATATTAAATGACATGTACAGTAAGAGAGTTTTGCCATTCAGTATGAAGGTAGGTGTGCATACTCACTCTTGGTGGTACAAAAATTCACTCTCCTCGTCAGCCCTTCTTATATTCAAAATATACATCTATATAACTTCAGAAACAATTCATGACAGTGGGCAATAAAACAATATAGATGAATAAAACTTCAGATATTCAAACTAATGTACTCATCTCCTGCATCTTCTCTTCAGGAGAGGACATTAGAATCTTTCTTAATGTAGATATCAATAATTAACTTGATTTTTGCTGTTCTTACCCATTCTAATTCCAAAATATTTTGCTTTCTTTCAATCTATTAAACCATTTCTTTTTCTTCTTATTCTCTTGTTGATCTAACTTTTAATTTTGGTTGAATCATAAGAGGAAGAAGGAAATAAGCCAAATGCCAAATTGAACTGTAGCTCTAAGGATACTTTATATACTCTAAGGATACTATAGAACAAGTAGGTACAGAACTCTGTGTATAATGATTATAACCTTAAAATTAATGAGAATGGGTTAATATTATTCTAATTCTTATAAGCTGTGTTGTTATAACTATGCTGCTCTCCACATAGACAGTACTGCTTCTGACATTTGCTGAGAATGGCAGTGACAGATGCTGGACTTTTGAGGTAAAATAAGTTATTGTTCATTAGTTGGCAAAGCTCTGGGATTAGACAGGCTGACAAAACAATTTTTGTGCTGATGAATTGTTGTGTACTTATTTGCAAGGCTGGCATAAATAATCTCGTTTCTTCAAGGTGCAAATAATAGATAGCAGGAGACTATTTGATGTTATGGCAGAAATAGGCCAACAGTTATTCAGAATCCTCAGGATTTTTTACATGAGGACCATTATATATTTTAGGGTGTGGACTCTTTTCAAAAGTCCAAGATCCAGTACTGATAATTTGCAACAATACAGCAGGTATTGTTGAAAGAAAAAAGACAGGTTGTATTTGCAATATTATTCAGAAAATAACTCATTTATTCATAAAGTTAATGTGTTATCCTCTTAATTCTAACATGTATTTAAGAGTGGTGATGATTTTGTAAAGATATTTGGTACAATTATCACAATCTTTGATTGGTTGGTCTACCCTAATTTTAAAATGGATTTTTTTAAATGCCAAGTTCATTACCTGTCAAGATCAATTTTTTAAATGCTCAATTAATCATATACATCTGCATCTTCAGAAAGGGGTGATAACATGTGGCAAAAAATCAAAATATTGAAAATATAATGATAATTGGGTGTAATATGCTAATGGATGCCAAAATTCATTTCCTCATATACTAATAAAGCAGCTACCTGAGACAAATGTGTAAGTCTAAACCTTATCACTAATTAGAAATGAATTTAGAATTTATTATAGAAGAAAAGGAAAATGGATTTTATTCAAAATTGAATATAAAAAGTATCTTAATGCAATTTAATTCTGTAAAACATTTCATTCTAAACATGATTCTGTTAAAAATGTTTGAATATATATAGGTATATTTTCTCAATTCTTTGATGCAGAAAAAATGAAACATCTGGGTGGATAAGGAATACAAATCAGTGAATGTTATATCCACTGAGATTCATATTGAGATTTATGGGCTGTGTCTTGATTCTGTTGGAAAGCTATTCTTTTCCACTATCCTACTTTCTGGTTAGTTCTCCATTTATGTGTAAAAGTGGAATTTTTCTCTACAATCTCCAATTCTACTCTGATGAGCTCCATTCTGGTCATGTAGTCAGGTTGTATTCTTTTGATAGCTGGTGACTTCTCTTCAAAACACAGTTAAGTTCAACAGTACTTTCAAAGTACTATCAATAATATGTCCAAAAATAATGACTGAAGATATCTATCAGTGAAGGCCTAATTTAGCTAATAGTTTTCATATAAAGTGAACTTGCTTTTCTATAAGATAGCATTAATTAACACTTTGATTTTTCACAGTTTCAACAGACATTAACACAAAGAAAGATAATGTGATATTGAAAGATACTTGTGTTATTATATAATTTGACACAGTAACATACTCTTCTACTTCTGGCTCTATTAACAGTCCATTTTGTGATCCTAGAAAGTTGTCTCATGAATGTATATCTTAAACCATCTCCTCTGTTAAATCATAAAAAATGATAAAAGAATGACAAAAGGCTTTATAAATGTTACCTAATAGTAATGCAGAGTTAAAAATAGTGTTGAGATTTCATATCATCAAGTATTTTTACTCCTCCACAGCTAATCTGCTTTTTTGACATATGAATATCTGTCAGTTAAGGATTATTCATGATATGCTTTTACATGATTGATATAAGAAAATTAAGGCGATAATAAGGCAATATGAAAAGAGCATAGTTTTAAAATCACTTATTGGGGGCTTGTACAACGCTCACCATATCCCATACATACATCCATTGTATGTCAAGCACATTTGTACATATGTTACCCTCCTCATTCTCAAAACTTTTGCTTTCTGCTTGAGCCCTTGATGTCAGCTCATTTCCTCTCCCTCCCCCACTCCCCTCTCCCTCATGTACTCTTGATAATTTATATATTATTATTACCATATCTTGTACTGGTTGATGTCACCCTTCACCCACTTTTCTGTTGTCTGTCCCCCAGAGAGGAGGTTATATGTAGGTCCTTGTAATAGCTTCCCCCTTTCTACCCCACCTTACCTTCACCCTCCTATTATTGTCACTCTCACCATTGGTCCTAAAGGGATCATCTGTCCTGGATTCCCTGTGCTTCCAATTTCTGTCTGTACCAGTGTACTTCTTCTGGTCTAGTCGGATTTTTAAGGTAGAATTGGGATCATGATAGTGGGTGGCAGAAGTATTTAAGAACTAGAGGAAAGTTATATGTTTCATCATTGCTACACTGCACCCTGACTTGCCCATCTCCTCCCCATGACCCTTCTGTAAGGGGATGTCCAGTTGACCACAGATGGACTTTGAGTCCCCAATCTGCACTCCCTTCATTCACAGCGATATGGATTTTTGTTCCTTGATATTTGATACCCAATCCCTTCAACTCCTCATGATCCCACAGGCTGGTGTGCTTCTTCCATATTGGCTTTGTTGCTTCTGAGCTAGATGGCCGCTTGTTTACCTTTAAGCTTTTAAGACTTCAGACACTGCATCTTTTGATCGCTGGGTACCATCAGCTTGCTTCACCACATTTGTTTATGCACATTTTTGTCTTCAGTAATCATATCCAGAAGGTGGGCACACAATGATTTTTGTGTGTGTGTGCTTTGATGCCTGATACCTGATCCTGTTAACACTTTGTGGCCACCCAAGCTAGTACGTGCTTCTTCCATGTTGGATTTGTTGCTTCTGAGCTAGATGACCACTAGTTGATCTTCAAGCCTTTAGTCTTAAAGACACTATATCTTTGGATAATTGGGTGCCATCAGCTCTCTTCACCACATTTACTTATGTACACATTCAGCAATTGTATTGGGAAGATGTGTACCATGGACTACCAATTTAATAGAACAAACTGTTCTCCCATTGAAGGAGTACTTGAGTAGAAGCCCAATGTCCATCTGCTACCTTAATATTAGACCCTTAATATTAATATATTAATATTAACCTTAATATTAATATATACACGTAGATCTATCTCCCCATCATCATATATACATATATCTCTCTATGTACATGCCTGTATTTAGACCTCTATAAATGCCCTTAGTCTCCTAGTTCTTTCCTAATTTCCTTTTAGTTTCCTTTTGTGCTTCTATCATGCCCAACCTTCATTTGGGTTTCAGTGATTTCTCTTGGTTGCATTGTCCTTGGTCAATCTCTACCAGGCCTCTCATGCCCTTCTTACCACTGATTTTGGGTCACTTGTTGTTACCTTGTCCCTGGGCTCATCAACACCACCTCCTCTCCCCTACCTACCTCTCTCCAAGGTCCTCCCGGAACCATTGGTCCTGTTGTTTTCTCCTCTAGACTGTTCATCCAGTCTATCTTATCTAAATAGACTTGCAGAGATAATAATATGTACACACAAAAAATACATACCAAAACAAAGAAAACAAAATGACGACAACAAAAAAATGACAAAGAAAAAGAAAAATCTGTAAGTATTTCAAGGTCTGTTTGTTGAACTCTAGGGGTACCCTTCGGTTGAGTCTGATGGAGTGCCATGCCCTGGCCCCCAAATCCATCTTTGACACTTCTTCGAGACCTCCCTGCTCTACTACCCCTGTGGCTGTGCTTCACGCCCTTAGTGTCTTGCTGGGCTGTGGTGGGGTCAGACTGGGTGCAATCCTGACACTGTGTGTGCAGTGTTGTCCCCCGGAAGGCCATGGATCAGCAAGGGATGTCGTGTCTCATGGTGGTGTCAGCCATGGTGGTGTCCTCTCTGGGCTGATCTGAGTGGGGATATCATCCTCAAGGCTTGGTGGGCCAGGATGCGCTCCACTCTCTCTTTTTCCCCTTCAGTTGCTCCCCTGTGCTCAGATCAGACATGTCCCTCTCCCCAGACTGCAGGTTCAGTGCTGTCCTCTAGAGTAAATTCTTCTGGGGGTGGCTGGCCACAGAGCTGGGATGGTGGCCGGGTCTTCAGACCCCTGTACTGGCTCCCTGCTTCATTTTGGTGCACTACATTCACATCCCAGAATACCGGGCTGAAATCTGGTCCCTCTTTCCCTGTGGAGATATAAACAATACTGTCCCCTTGGGTGGGATCATCCTGTCCCACCACTACATATCTATATCTTTTTTCCTCCTCTCCCTTTAAGTTGGCTACCATATGTACCCCTAGATTTGGTCTGGCCCCTGCCATACTACCTGGACCCCACCCCAGAATGGTTGTATACAGTTGCTTTCCCCCGATACCCCTTTTGCATTTTTTCTGAAAAGAGCATATTTTAATCTATCAACTTACTTAGCATAATGACTCAGGATCCTCATGTTCTTAAAATAAGAGTGGTTAAATAAAAGGTGAGTAGGAGATTATCTTATTTATTTTAAAAGTTTTTTCAGTCAAACAAGTGATACTAGTTTTCACAAATATTAGTTTAGATACATATTAAATATGTGTTTAGCATTTATATTTTTCTTTAGCTAAGTATGCCTATGAATATAGAAAAGTTTCTTTTTTAGTTTTTTTTTTAGGCATCACTGCCCCCTAGTGGTGGGAGTAGGAGGCCCAGCCTTTGCTCCTGTGAGCTTGAATTGAACCTCCATCCCAGTGGGCCGCAGTCCTGTGCACAACCACTACGCCACCGGGGCTCAGCCCTAGAAAAGTTTCTTATAACAACAATTTTCTTTGTTAGAAAGATGGAATGAACTAATTACTAACCATTTATCAATTTTTGTTTAACCCAATAACCAAGAGACTTTTCAGAATTATATAAATCAGTTATAAAACATAATAGTTTACATTGTTCATTGATTTTTAGAGAAAGAATATCCCTTAGGACTGAAGTGCATAAGATATAAAATATGGTGGTATAAAATAAATTAGAAAGTTCTGAGATTCTGCATAATTTATTAAAAAATAAAAATGACAATGTCTCTCTGAAAAGAATTATTCTTAATTCATGTCTGTCCTCTTCCAAAGTGTGTTTCTTGATTCTTTTGGTGATAAGACTGAAAAGCCTTAGAGATGATCTCTTAATTTTAAAATTACTTATTGACCTATATATTAAAAGCAAAAATATTGGCATTGGCTGAATAATAAAGGAAAAAAAAGAACAAAACTTGTTAAGATGTTATAATTGCTTTCTTTCAGATGTTGAAATTATCTTATGACTTACAATTTTATCAAATTCAGTATAGCAAAACAAATATCTCTTTATGAATAAACTAATGCTCTCTTTATTAATAAACTAGTCCACTGGCACTACAGATTCATGAATTCATGCATATAAACATAATGTTTTTGAAAAGTACACCTCAAACTATTTTCAGTGGCTGCATATAATCATATTCTTTTTATGCTCCGTCTTATTGCATTCAAATTTTATCTCAGGCATGCATTACTTCAAATCTTTTTTATAATTTACTAATAAAATATGATAGTCAACATTGTAGATAAAGGTGAATTTTGATAAACACATTCAACCTTGTAAACACAACCATCTTTCTCATTTAAGCAATTGCCTCTTTTAATTTAATCATTTTGTATTATTTTGGCATATTCTAAAATTTCATATAAATAATATCATACAGAAAAGGATTGTGTTATCTTCATTTTTTCACTATGCATAATGAAAGATTCTACAAGAAATATATTAAGTGACGAAAATCCATTGAAAGAAGAGGGAAAGAAGAGAGTCACTGTACCAAAAATAATTAGTCAATACCCAACCATCTCTAGAAATAGCATATGAACAAGAATCAGCGGTGATGAAAGAAGTCCGAGCTACACTGAAAAGTGCTCCTCAAAACAAGGCTCCAGGAATTTTAATACTAGTTACAACAAGCTGATGAAGTACTGGAAGCACTCACTTGTCTAGGATGGGACATTTGTAACACACTTACATGACCAACTGACTGGAAGAAAACTATATCTGTACCCATTCTAAAGAAACCCGACCTAGCAGAACGCTAATATTTTAAAACAATATCATTGATATCACATGCAAGTAAAATTTTTCCAAAAATCCTACAATGATTTCAGCAGCACATTTCCAGGGACCTTCCAAAGGTTCAGGCTAGATTTAGAAGGGAAAACGGAAAAAGGCATATTATTGCATATGTCACATAGATCTTGGTTGACAGCAGAGAATAACGGAAAGAGGTTTATTACTTGTCTTTTATTGACTATATAAAGACATCCAATGTTGTGGATCATAGTAAACTATGGATAGTCTTGAGAAAAATGGGTATTCCAGTACACTGCATTGTGCTCATAAAGAACTTGTGCATGGAACAGAGGCAGTTGTACAAGCAAAACAAGGGAATACTGCATGGTTTAAAAGCAGGAAAACTGTGAGTTGGGGTTGTATCCTCTCACGATCTACATGCTGTACAAATAATCAGAGGAGATGTATTTACACAAAAAGTGTAACTTTTTCAGGGTTGGAGGAAGGCTTATTAACCTGCAATACACAAATGAAACAACTTTCCTTGCTGCAAAAGAGGAGGACTTGAAGCACTTACTGATTAAGATCAAGGTTTGTAGCCTTTAGGAAGGATTTACAACTCAATGTAAAGGTAGCCCAAATCCTTAAAACTGGACCAGTGGCCAACATCAGGATAAATGGAAAAAAGCTTGAAGTTGTCAAGAATTTTGTTATGCTTGGGTCGACAAGCAGTGCTAAAGAAATCAAAGGAGTCATTGCATCGGCTAATCTTCTGCATCAGACCTGTTTGTAGGGTTTTTAAAAGCAAGAATGTTTGAGGACTAAAGTGTGCTTGACCCTAGCCATTATGTTTTCAATTATTTTATATGTATGTGAAATGTGGACCTTGAATAAGAAAGACAGACGAAGAATAAGTGCATTTTAATTATGATGCTGGCAAAGAATATTGACAATCCCAAGGGCTTCTAAAAGAATAAGCAAATCTTATGTAGAAGAAGCTCAGCCCGAACGCTCTCTAAAGGCAACAGTGGTGAGACATTGGCTCACATGCTTTGAACATGTTATCAGGAGAGACCAGTCCTGAGGAAAGACATCATATTTGGAAAAGCAGGAGCTGTAAAAGAGGAATATTCTGGACAAGATGGATTGACCTAGTAACTGCAGCAACTGGTTTAAAGGTAAGATCAATTGGAAGGATTGCCAGATTGGGCAGTGTTTCATGCTACTTTACATAGTGTCACTGGATGGAAACTGACTGGACAGCAACAATGCTAGAGTCACACAATCCCTTACTTGTATCTTTAACGTATTCTTTTTTAATGCTGTATTGTAGTTATTGAATGAATGTACCCGTTTATTCAGTCACCTATTGAAGGTCATATGAGCTGTTTCCAGTGCTTGACACTTGCAAACAAACTTCTATGAACAAGTAAAATTTGTCGGTCAATCATGTTTTTATTTCTCGAACAAATGCTTAGAAATATGATTATTGATAAATATAGGTTTACTTTTAAGATATCATGGGAAACTGTAAAGTGACTACCACTTTAATTTCTCCTCACATATGTATGAGAATCCTATTCTTTTCAACATCTTTGAACTCAATCATGTACACTTTAGCTCTTATGAGGAATAGTCAGTGATGCGTTACTGTGGGGTTTTCTGCACATCACTGACGGCTATAGACCCTGAATATTTTTTGCCTGTTTGTATTTGGCTGGTTGTCTCTATTGAGCTGTGAGTTTTCCATACTTCACAAATTAGTGTTTTATCAGAAATGAGTAATTTAGGTAATTTAGTATTTGCCTAACTTTTTCATGCTTTATGTCACTTAGAAATGATTTTCTTAGTGAAATGTAATAACAATTTTCCCTTGCAATTTTTCTTCTATATTTCATGGAATAATTATTTGCTTATGTCCAGTTCATAAAGTATTCCTTTTACATCTCCTTCTAGAAATTTTAGGTATTTCATTTAGTTTTACAGTTCATTCTAAGAACAATTTTATATGATTTGAGTCAGAGATTAAAACTTCCTGACTTTTCATATAGATGTCAAACATTGTGGCAACATTTGTGAAAGTACAATTTTCCCATTGAATTGTTTTCCTATGTTTGTTAAAATCAGTTGGTGATATTTGTACAAATATCTGGATTATATGAAGTGCTAGGCTACATTGATCTATATGCCGATGCCTGTGCCAATAACGCAGCCTCTTGAATTTTGTTATGTCGTAGATCATCTTGATTTTAAGTAGTGCGGATCCTATAGTTTTTTCTTCTATTATTAAATTGTTTGGAATATTCCTGAACCCCTTATATTTTCATGTGTGCTATGATTAAACATAGATCATGTGCTTTATCATTTCTATCCTGTATGCTATTTATTTATATTCCCTATATAGCTAGTCCTTTGTACCTAATGGGTACTTTAATACAAAGAACTACATATAACTTCCTCCCTGGGGAATGGACAACAGTGAAGTGGGTGAAGGGAGGCATTGGACAGTGTATGATATGACAAGATAATAATTTATAAATTATCAAGTGTTCATGTGGGAGGGGGAATGGGAATGGAGAGGAAGTAGGAGCTAATATCAAGGGCTTAAGTAGAAAGAAAATATTTTGAGAATGATGATAGCAATAGATGTACAAATGTAGTTTGCATACAATAGATGTATATATTGATATAAGAGTTGCATGAACTTCCAATAAAATGATGTAATTAAAAAAATGGAATGCAGGAAGATCACAGGCTGGTGGGTGAGGCCCTGTGGATCCAAAGGTAGTGGAAGCATCACAGGGCTCTGGCAAGTCCCACAGTGGCTCAAGAGCAGGAAGGTGAAGGCAGAGAGAGGTGGAGAGGTTCCCAGGACCCTCCTCATAAGAAGGCTACACCCAGAAGGAGTCACTATCAGACTGTGACCAAACTGACAGGTTGAATACCACCACTTCACTATTACATACCTTCAAGTTGATAAGGAAGTATGTAACTACCCTTACTTAATAAACCTCCTAATCTTGAACATTGTGAGTTTTGTGTAACTATTGCTATTAATTATCAATCCCAGCTGAAAAGTAAAGTGCTGTGGGAGACAGGCAGAGGCCTGGTGGTGTAGGGATTACATGCTGGGGTGACTAACAGCAAGAATAACAGAGTGACACCCCCAAACACTTCAGGGAGGAAGATTCATAAAGCGGTACAGTTGGAAAGCCCATGGAGGCAGTTGTACCCTAATCTATATGAGTCAGAATTGACTTGATTGCAGTGAGTTTGAAGCTTTGGAATGGGAGACAGAACGATACTGAAGCATGATGTTAAGTAGAACAGATGAGTTAGAAAAGATCACTTCATGCCAAATCATACGTATATTTGTCCAGACAACACAAATATATAGTGACAGAAGTGAGATTATGGGTTGTTTAAAGATGCGGGTACAGGGGTCTAGGGAATGGCACTAATGGCACATCGTGTCTTTTGGATATCTGCATATATTACAGGTTTAGAATTTGAAGTTGGTTACATCCAAATTATTGAGTGGTATATTTTAAATGGATAAGTGTAAGGTATATTAAAAGCACGAGCATATTAGAGAAGAATATGAACCAAAGAATAAGAAGTCAACTATCCCATGACTTCCCCTATGATAGGGATTGGCTCTTTACATTATTCAGAAGAGTAACTACTGAATATTACTAAGTATTGAGTAACCTTCTGACTGAATGAATGATTGTAGGGACACTGGAAATATAAATGGTGGACTCCAAGGCAGTTACTAAATGGGAAAAAAAGTAAACAAGTAATTTAAACTCCAGCTAAACAAGTTTAACATTAAAAAAGGAAGTACTGGTGTGTATAAACAACACCTATAAAAATATTTATAATGCTGATTTGAAAAGCAAAATGATCATTTTTTCATTTACAAAATATGTGTATTAAACAATGGTAATATTTTAAATGTAAATAAATGTTAGTCTGGGTGATTAGAGAAACAAATTCATAGAGACATCTATGTGTATAAGAAAGAGGTTTATATACAATTGAATATTGAGAAAATATTCCAGCCCAGGTCAGATCAAGTCTATAAATCTGATGTTAGTTCCTATGTCCAATACCAACCTATAGAGTCCTCTTGAGACTCACAAAATACATTTGCTGAATGTAAGAGGATCACAGGCCAGTGAGTTGAAAGTCTTGTGGATTTAGGGGTGCCATATGCATCCCTGTGCTGGCAGGGCCTCTCTATGGCTTCTCCTGCTCCAGAGATCTGCTTGTATCAGGTTAGGCCCATATGGTTTCTCCAGGTCCCAGGTCATAGTGCCATGTGTCTTGTCAATAGAGAGTCTCTCAGAGAATGAGCAGAGAGAGAGAAATGTCTCCCACCTCCAACAAGGAAAAACAAGAGCTCCCAGAATTCTCAGAAGACCATGCCCTCACAGAGATATCATTGGTTACATCTTGTTTGACAAGCCAGACTCCACATTGCCACACATAATCCTCTCAAATTGATAACCAGATTATGTAAGTACCACAATAAAAAATTAAGCTTTCTAGTTATCTCATTGAATGTTGACCAGTGAACTACTTAATTTTTTGATTAATTCCCCAAGTCATAGAACAACTTCTAAACATCATTTAAACCAAACCAATAAAAATGAAACAATATTAAATATATTTTGAATAATATAAGTTAACTAAATGTGACTGTTATTCTATGAAGTGTTTTCATTTAAATATTTACAAATTTAAATTTGAAGGTATTCAAACTTGATTGCTGAATGTATTTAAAGAAGATTCTATGAAAGATAATGTTGTTTTACTTGCTCCTTTATGTCTACTTCTTATATTAATGGAATAGATTCCAGTGATGGATGCAAAAGCATCAAAAGGTTGAGATATGAGTATAATTTCCATAAGGAATCATTTCTATTTCAATAGTTTATAGATAAGAGCTTGCAGTAGAGAGACCAGACCATTTTGTAAATGAATCCTTCTTGCATACACCCTGGTTGTCATTCTGGCTGTATCCCTTCACACAGTGCCAGCCCTGAGAGTGAAAGAAAAGTTTGTCTTTTTCCCGGCATCCAACGGCCATCATTGTACCAGTACAGGCCATTATTTTATAGGAATCAAACTATAAGGGGCTTCAAGTTATTTGGAGGGAATGTCCATTATCCAATAATTATATTTTCCACAAATTTTTGAATCTCATTTTTAATGAATCTCATATTTGAGATTCTCATATTTGAATCTCATATTTAAATGACAATATTTAGTCATTGCTTCCCCAGCCTTATGTACCCTTTTTCCCCCAAGAAAAATAAATGTTGCACAATCCAAGAGCAATGATTGGGGAAAACTTTTTTTGAAATGTCAAGGACTTTTATATTTTAAACAATAATTAGTAGCTGAAATGCCAATGAATGCATTAAAGAACCCTGATCTTGGGTCACAGTCACATCATCAGGAAAAGTAGTTACTTCAAGATCCCATAGCAATCAGAGCTTGAACTGAAATGTTATTTGTTCTGATAAGTTTTAATTACTCACCACTAACCTCATGCATAAGTATTTGTAGTTGGTATTGAAATGTTATAGTGTACCTTGAGATTGCTCAATAACAAGGCAGCATTTTAAAGTCAATTACATATTAAGGGAATGGCATCCGGGTCACATTGGACCTCCTGGGTCTACAGAAGGGAAGGCCCCTCTGACTCTACACCAGCTGCAGGCTGATTGCCACAGGCCCAATGTCAGACGCACTTTCACCTTCCAGCCCCGCTCTTGCCTATTTGAATGCCAACCACCATTCCTTGCACTCTGGATCCTTTGTTGTAATGGCCACACAGAATGTACTCACAATAGGGCTTCTTTTGGAAACTAAGAGGTAAGAAGTGTTAAGGATGCAGGGTTTTGTTCACAGCACCTCTTTAAACCACGTTGTCAGAGATCTCTCTCCCTCTTCTCCTAGCAGCCCAGTCATGTGATCCTTTGACCTCTGCCTTTTACCTTGAGCTCAGAAGCCGGCCAATAAGCCCCCTGGTCTCACTGCAGCTCCACTGATGCTTTCCTGTTGTCAGTGCTGCAGTCTTGGCTCCCTCTGCAATTTCAGAGAGGGATCTACTCAATGGTGTCCCTCTCAGAGCTCTTCTTTTTTCGTGGTCAGGGGATTCCATCCTTGCCTCTGAGATGGCTCACCCTTATACCCAAATTGGAAAAAAAAAAACTGGCCAATCCCAATTAAAATTCTCTGCACTTTATTTACAAACTCGCCTCCATTCACTGGCTGAACACTACAAAGGATATGGATGTTGTTGTTGTGAGGTCTATCAAGGAGTTTCCAGCTCACAACAGCCCGAGGGAAGATGGAAGGGAACACTGCATGGTCTTGTACCATCCTCACAACCGCTCTTATATTTGAGTCCATTGTTGCAGCCACCGTGTCAGTCCTTCTCATTAAGGGCCTTCCTCTTTTTCACTGGCCCTTTACCAAGCATGATGTCCTCCTCCACAGGCCTGTCTCTTCTGATACAAAGTGCTAGTCTCTTCTGACGCTATGTCCAAGGGACAGAGTATGTGAGATGAAGTCAAAGAATTCTTGCTTCTAAGGATCAGTCTGGCTGCCTTTCTTCTAAGACATATTCATTTGTTCTTTAGGTAGTCTATGGTACTTTCAGTATTCTCCATCAGCACAATAATTTCCAACACTTTATTCACGTGAATGTTGGACATTAAAGAACTATAAAAGCATGCATTTGAATTAATGGTGATGGAGAAGAATATGTAGAGAAGAGTCAGATAATGAAATTTCACTTTGCCAAGCGCATTAGATTTTCCCTTAGAATATTCTTGATATCATTTAATTATAAAAACTAACAAAATACTCATTGCCATTGAGTCCATTCTGACTCCAACTTTGATTACAATCCAAGTGTTCTGAATGCATCTGTAATAACTTAAGAAAATTGATCATGAATGTTCATTTAATTATCTCATTCAATGAATGTTGATGAATATCCACTCTATGCTATGTGCTATTCTAAGGAATAGGTATACAGTGTAGAAATTAAAATGAACAAAATCTCCTTTAAACAGGCTCCCTGCTGCACCAAAAAAAATAAAAAGAAAGAAAATAGGAAGAATAAAATGCCCCAGAGAAAAATATCAATGTATGTTTCTTAAGCATAACTTATTCCAGACCCTGAAAAGCAGTAAGGACAAGATGAGTGGGAAACACTATTTTCCTCTACAATGTTATGGGATGATAAAGGAACATAGTCATAAATTAAACCAGAGAAACTAAAGAGACAATAGCAAAAACAACAGGTGATGATTCAAGGCAAAGTTTTGTGTTAGAGTTTTTAGCATAAGATAGTTAAACATGGAAAGCTATGAAACTAGAGCTTTTCAATTTTATTTTAAGGTAAATATGTGGGCAACTAGATTAGGTAAAATTGATTTAGCTTTTAGTCTGCTGAAGATTTAAGGATATAGCAAGTTATTAAGAGCAACAACATGAGTTGCTAAATGTGGGAGTTAAAATGCATTGTAAGAACTAGGAAAGTCAAAGCAACATGGTGTGTTGACTTTATAAAATTTTTATTTACCAAATAAATTCAAGTTGATGCAGCATGTGAACTTAAAAATTCACAAGGCACTTATGAATGGATATCTTATCCTATAACAAAGTTTTTAAAAATCAGTTTAAACAAAAGTTTCTAACTTTTGTGTTCTCAGAGTTTTAGGCTTTGACACTTTAGTCTCTTAATTTTCTCTTCATTTTTGCTCTTGTTATTATTGCTGTGCTGTTACTGTTACTTGAGTAGACGCAAACTCATGGCAACTATATGCACAATAGGTCAAAATATTACCTTGGCCTACATCAACCTCCCAAAAGCCAACAGGTTTCTAGTCTATTGTTGAGGCTATCTGTGAACACATGTCACAGGTTTTCCTAAGGTTTTCCTAAGCCTTGTTAGCCCTCTACTGAACCAAGCTAGAGGTCCTCCTCCAGCCATTAATTCCTCCTGATGTTCAAAGCAAGTTCAGGCAATGGTGTTTTCTCCTTACAAGGGACCCCCCATATTCCCATGTGAAAATGTTTGCTTTATGTCTTAGCCTAGGCCTAGGGTCATCCTTTCTCCACTAGAAAGCCATCTCTTCCTTCAGATTCAGTAAAAGCTTACCTATCATGAACGCCATTGACTTCCTTCAAAACATTGATCTGACATCACAAGTATTAGTTCATATTTAAGATGTCTGTAGGCCTTTAACACGGATAAAATTACCCACTCAGAGTTTGGTCACTGTTGTCTTTTTTCACTGTGGATTACACATTGTGCTCTTTACCGCAACCAATCCACAAGGGAGAGAGGTGAGGCTTTCTGTTCCTGTCCCGACTTACAAGGCCTTTCATTCTGCCCTATGGGTTGCTGGAAATCAGAATTGGACTTGATGGCAATAAGTTTGGTCTTAGTTTTAACAGAGCGTACAATAGACTTTTGCTGAATTGATAAATTAAGTATAATTCTTAGAACTTTTGAAGTTTGGTGCCTAGGTTTTAGTCTAAAGAAATAATAGCAGTTTCCATACCCTGATGGGTGGATGAGCTTCAAAGGTAAACCATGCTCAAAAATACACACAGGCACACATGGACACAGCAACAAAGAATTAAACCATAGTTCTATTAAAGTATAGAATCACTTCAAAGGAGATGATCTGCCCCTTGTGAGGTTCTGAGAGTTTCATTAGGGGATAAAAAGCCCCCTTTGTCTCTCATGGAATGGCTATGGTTTCAAATGCTGTCCCTGCAGTTAACAGCCCAAATCCAAGCCACTGGACCACTAGGGCTCTTGAACAGAGAGCCTTCTACTAAGTACAATGCTGTCAAGCAATTTAAAAATACAATAACAGAATGGACTAAATATTTTAAAAGATATAAGTTAGTGATTCTTTCAAGATACATAATAAACATCATTTCCCAGTGAAAAGTTAACTAACTTTCCAGTGTTTAGTCCCAATGAGCAGTTTAATTACTTGGGCTACATTTGAGCCACTAACTGCAAGGTTGGTCGTTCAAACCACTAGACGAGACTGTCTTCCTCTGTGAAGATTTTGTCTTAAACCCTACATAGGGTCACTGTGAGTAGGACTAGAGTTGGTGACAGTGTGTTATAATCTATGTTAGCTTTAAGTTGATTTTAAAAGAACAAGTCTGTACCTATGGTGTTGTTCAAGTGACAGCATGAAGTAATATCTGACAAAACCCAACTGAAAACAATACAAATATTTATACAATGTCTCCCCAAAGGGTCATGTGTATTTGCATGTGTCTGTGGCATATCTTTCTTATATAGCTAGCCAGTTGTCAATCAGGACGTTAGTAGCCACCAAACAAATTTTAGAAACTTTAAAGGATATACAAAGGAAAAGTAAAAATTGGGAATGCAAAAGAAAATAAAAAGCAACCTCGATTTCCAGGGACCTCGCAATTTAAAGCAAATGATGGCACAACAAACCACCAGGCAAAGCATTATCTGCCCTCATATCCAGACTTAAATATTGATTTTCCTTTTTAAAGAAATCTATTTTTTCTTGTGATCCTTTAAAAAAAGTTCTGCCACACTGGTGTGAGAGCTATTTTCCTGTTTACGAAAGTACATTGAAAAGTAGGCAATAGGGAGCTAAGAGTTTTATCTAAAGATAAAAATGTACACAGAAAAACAATAAATAAGTTTTTTTCCAAAGGAGGATATAGCTTTTGAAAATCAGAAAGGATTGTAAAAGTCATAATTTCATCTGATGTATTCCCAATTCAGGATATTCTAAGAATTAGGTTTTATAAATATCAGTCAGTCAAATTTAGCAATACTGAAAAAGGCATCTCTCAAGGCAATTAGATGGGGAGAGGACAAATGCTGACATAGATTTCAGCTTACAAGCTGTTTGTCCGAGTTCTAAAACAGTACTTCCACATAAGATCATAGATGAATAAACACAGGAAACGTGCATTTTCTCTCTACACTTGCAAATAAATACTATTATGGCTCACAGAGTAAGTTCTAGTCTGAACCCAGATAAGGAACCCCCGAGAACTCCCATTTTATTGACAAATGGTATCACTAAGGCTGTAGTGAGTCCTTGGGATTGCTGGGTAAGCATTAGACTGCTGCCTATGGGAGACAGATGAAGCTATACACCCCCATGCATATTAAGAGCCTGGTAAATGCCAAAATAGGAGTGAGTTTTAAGGCTATTATCTATATAACCATTCCAAATCAATTTATAATCACCAAGAAATAATAAAAAGCATGTCTGTTAATGGGCCACTGCTAATTCAACAGTCTCCTCTGTGACAATGAGCGGACTCTCCTGCCTAGGGAGAAGCTCACCCCCGAAGCTGAGAAAGGGCTCTGCAGCATTTACGTAGGTGACCCGACATCTTTCTACAGCTCACAGGGCTTCCACCACTGCTGCTTTCAAGTAGCATATAAAAGTGCTTTGTTTTACATGAAAAAGGTTATTTTATATTTTAAGAATATCAACTAATATTATCTGAGAAAATGACTAATATCTTTTCCAGACACATAGGCCAACTAAAAAATAGCTGTTAGATATTTTCACTATTATTTGAACTAATATAGTGAAATAGAGACAATTAAATTCCAATGACTAATATAATTATCATTTATAACAAATATGGCATTAACTAACATACAATAGTCATTCAATATCCTGTAGTTCTAGCAGGACAGTCAATGAGGAATAGCTACGCCTGTAAAATAAGTACACCTAAAATGTTGCTTTCTTTGTGGATGATGTTTTGAGGTCATCAAACAACTCAGTGCTCAATACAATTGTCAACCCTGTCCTTGAGAAGGTTTCTAAATTCGGGTGCAATTATCTCAACATCATAGTTTGGGGTTAGTGGGTATGTTTTAATTATCTTCAGCTTCAGCCTATAGTTGTATATGAGCACTTCATGGTCTGTTTGTCAGTTGCCTCCTGGTCTTGTTTTGACTATTGAGTTTTTCCCCAACTCTTCCCACAGAGGTGGTTGATTTTATTGGTGTGTACTCTATATATTTGGTGAGATCAACATGGATTCTTCCCATTTATGCTATTGGGAAAATGTATTGGAATGGAAAAGTTCTTACAAAGTACCATTATTTGGTCTTCAGTTCTGTTTCTGTCACCAAGACCATATTTCCCAACTACCAATAATTCCATTTTGTTTGCATATTTGAAATTCCAAGTTACAGTAATTTTCAATACATTTTAATTATGTGTGTTGTTAACTATAGACTGAGGAATTCGGTAAAATTTTTCAATTTCTTCATCATCAATTTTAGTGGTTGGTGCATACATGTGAATAATCATTGTATTTACTGGTTTTACCTGTAGGTGTGTAGATATGATCGCACACAGCAGTGGGGAATGTCAAGTCTGAGCTCCTTAGAAGGCCTGCACGATCCTCAAAACCAGCTAATATCACACTCCTCATCAAAGAGAAATGGTTCCAGCCATCACAATAAGGGTGAGTGGAATACATGCTCAATCAAATAAAACTGGCTACTTTTTAAATTAATAATTTCACGTGACCCATGAATAATGTTAATAAATATTCAAATGTTCCTTGCTAGAAATTAGATTCCACTCCTGACACAGAGCACTGTACTTCAAAGTAGATGTTGAGATGAACGTTTAGATTATGTTTGCAACTGCATTTCTTTTGAGTTTGGCATTTCTAGTATAATAAACCATATGATTGTACAATTCAAAATGGAAAATGCCATTCTGTTTCAGCTCACTAATGGCTAAGATATATATATTCCATTTCATATTTGACTATTTCCAATGTTCCTAGATTCTTACTTTGTACTTTCCCTGTTCCAGTTATTAATACATGCTCTCAGTTGTTGTTTTTTTTCCCATTTTGAGTCATGCATCACCAGCCAATGAAGGGGCTGGACAGTGTGATCCCTCTTTCACTGGGATAGTTTCTGCTAACAGCAGAAAATTGTCTGACATGGTGCTCTGAGATGAGGTCCTTGGGGTGAAAGGCATGCAAAATAAAATTATAGTAGAACGGCAAGCTCACAGCAGAGTCTATCTCATGGGGAAAAGTCGAAATTTCCCAACATGATGAAGACCATAGGTGCCAAACCAAAGGCCAACACCTTGTTCAAAAGACAAAACCTGAAACACTCCTGCAAATGAAACTAAGCAAGGGTGACTTCTTCAAAAGAGGTACTCACCAGAATTGTTAAATGGCAACCAAAGAAATGAAATATTTTGTAGTACCGTATTCATTTTGTTAAGGTCCTCCAGTGTGTCCCTATATTTTCAATGATCCTATTTATAGTTGTAGGATTTACATTTATGTCTGTCATACATCTTGAGTTCCCTTGTGGATAGGGTGAGATTTGACTCCGGTTTCATTCTCCGACTCATTGAAACTCAGTTTACTAACACAGTTTCTTCTGGCGAAAGAGGGACTTTCTTCTCCCACAAATGGTAACAGTCTTGGAAACTCACAGGGTCCAATCTGCCCTGTCCTATTTGAGTTTGCATTAACTCGATGGCCATGATTCTGAGATCTGTCGAAAAGATGATCTCTTTCCCATTGAAGGTATTCCAGTCCGCGGTCAAAGATCAGGTGGATTTATTTCTGGGTTCTATACTCTGTTTCAGTGGTCTACCTTTCTGTTGTGGTATCAGGAGCAGGCCATTTTGTCTACTGCGATTGTGCAATAGGCTTTGAGGTCTAAAAATGAAGGGTTTCCTGCTTTGTTCTTCTTAAGTGGTGCTTTGCTTTTACTCGGGCTCTTTCCTCTCAATGTAAAGCTGGTAATTTCTATTTGTTTTAGAATAATGCTGGGATCTGGATCAGAATTTCATTATATTTTCAGATTCTTTTGTATAGTATTGGCATTTTCACCATGTGATAATATCCAGCCCATAAGCGTGGAACATTCTTCCATTTATGTATGCCTCTTTTGGTATCTTACTGTAATATTTTGTAGTTTGTTTTAAACAAGGTTTTTAAATGTTTCTGTAGGTTTGCTGTTAGATAATTCATCTTTTGGGTGATGTTATAAATTTCATTGATTTCTTTTTCAAAGTATTCTTCTTTTAATATACAAGAATCTGAAAGATGAATAATCAAATATCTAGAATGGCCAAATAATAAATAGTTCACCAAAGAAGACATCCAGGTGGCCCATAAAAATATGAAGAAATGTTTTAGACATGGTTATGAAAATTATGACATACTACCTTACATTGGTATTAGTAGAGAAGTATTGATAAAGAAGAAAATCCCAGAAAATAAATACTGGAAAGTATATAGAGAGATCAGAACTCTCATATAATATGTGTATATACTGTGCAACTATTGTGGAAATTGGTGTGATGCCTCTTCAAATAGCTGTGAGAGGGATACTATATGACCCAGCAATGCTTTTACTGGGTAGGCATCCTAAAACAGCAAGATCCACAGCAGAAGCAAATATGAGCACACCCATATTCACTGTAGCAAGAATGGAAAAACAGCTTAAATGCCCATCAATCAAAGAATGGATAAATAAATATAGAGACAGACAATGAAGTCTTATACATCCTTAAAAATAATAATTAAACTGAATCACCATTTGATATAGATGGATTTTGAAAGCATTATGCTAAGTGAAATTAGTCAACTATGAAGGGATAAATAAATATTGTATGAGTCCACTGTTATAAAGGAAAAATTAAGACAAAAATTTTCTTACCCAAAGAAACAGACTTTGCTGGTTACCGAATATGTTAGACTAGGTAGACTAGAGAAACAAAATTCATAAACACTCATATTTTATAAGAGAGATTTTTATGTGAAGAGTAATTAGACATTAAGCATCCCAACCAGTCCATCAAGCCCATAATTCCAACATTAGCCCTTATGTCCAGCATTGATCTACAAATTCCTCCTCTAATTCACAAAACACACACAATGATGCTGAATGCAGAAGGAAAGTTGAATCATTGAGCATGTAAGCATCTCTGTGCTAGCAAGGGTCTCCATGAAGCTACTCCAGCACCCAGGGCTGAATCAGGGTAGGTCCCTGTGGCTTCTCTCAGGGCTGTCTCACAGGAAGTGAGTCTTACCAGCTGAAGCAGGGAACTAGCTAAGGCAACCACAACTGGTCCACCCATCAGAGAGCAAGAGACAAGAAAGGTGAGGTTTGCTGAGCCATCGAGCCACCTTTAATTAATCCCACATGTGTTCATTGGTCAAGTTTGCACAATAAACCTTAACTATTACATCAAGAGAGGGAGGGAAATGAAGAGGAGATGAACCACTAGATTAGGGGCAGAAAACATCAACTTGAATAAAGGAAAAGGTATTATTCTACAAGAAGGAAAAGGGAAAACAGAGTGGGTATGGGTAGGCAGGGAGCAAGGAGGCACAGTGCAAGCCATTGGTAGGATTTATAAGTAGCTTAAATTGTTGAATATAAAATTGATGATATAAAATTAAACCCTCATCTTTGAAAAGATTATTTTCAAGAAATTAAAAAGCGTTTACTATAAGCTTTTTCCAAAAGCTCACTATTCTAAATAAAAATAATTTTAGTGTTATATTTTATAAATTAAATTTCATAGAATACAGAATACTATTGGCATAATATTTTTAAGACACACTCAGGTGATTCTTAATTATATCAACCAGTTAATGGAGCATAAATAGCTATAGAAGCAAAAAATAAACAACAGCAAATTAAAAGCACTAATGATGATAAGTGGCGTATTCCAGTTAACTTCGCTTCAACCAGCTGTTAAATGTGGGAAGTTTAGTTAAGAAGATGCATTACTAGCATACTCATTTTCCCCTTCTTACTTTAATCGTGTCTTCCTCTAAAATCAGGTATCCTGCTATAAAAGTGTGGGCCTTAAAACAGACAAAATCCAAAATTAAGGCTGTTTTCTCACGATGAGTAAATAGGTAAAAGTTTCCTTGAAGCAAGAGCCTTTGAAATTTTTGTTTCAATTTATTAACAGTCATACCAGTGTACCATTGCCAATGTTATCATTTTAGGTTCTCAGAGTTTTAAAATATCTTTTGTTTTAAGTATTTTTGCCTGCTGTGTCACTAAAAATGAATTAACTTGTATAACAATGATTGAATAATAGTCTATAATTTGAGAGGGGGTATTTTCTTGTCAGTGTGATAATATTTAACTTATGGAAACTTAATCAGAGAGGAAATAAAGACACGATTAAATATAATATAAATGGAAACATCAGATGATTGTTATTGAATTCACTATTATAATAGTTATCGGTACTGGGAAATTTTCACTTCAGTGAAGAACTTTTATGCTTCTTCCAATACTGTAAATTTACCCCTACCTCGTAATTATATGCTTAGAATATTACATTAAGTATTTTGGTAAAGAAGCACTTTAAATTTAATTTCACAGTAGAATTCCATGATTTATTCTATATGAGTAAGCATATTCTATATGCTTATTTATAGATGATCAGAGTTATAAATTTACTATTTTATGCTTGTCATATTTAACTGAGATTTTTAATGAAAGGCAAATCCCAAAGGTGTAATTGCTTGCTTTGTTCATGCCCTCCTAGATGAAAAGGGTTCTAATTTTCCTGTGCATAAATCCTAATGAGAGACAAGTCTGACTGAAAATAACACAAGGAAAAGAAAACTGTAAGAATCCTCTAATTATTTCCCTCTACAAAATAGAGAAAATCTAATAGATAGACATTTGTGAGATATGTAATATGGTTTAATATACCCTTCTCTTTGAACTAGCTAGCATCAGCTTTTTCTTGCGATGGAGAGTGTTGGTGCTGTTATTACCTGCCTGCAAGTCAGTCCCAACTCACGGTGACTATGACAACAGGGCGCAACACCGCACAGCCTTGGACCAGCCTCAAAAGTGTTTCTACCTTTGAGCCCATTGTTGGGACCCTTGTGCCAATCTATCTTATCAAAGGCCTTCCTCTTTATCATGGCTCAGCTACATCGCCAAGAATTATGTCCTTTTCTACTGACTTGTCTCTTCTGACAATCTCCCCAAGTATTTGAGATGAAGGACGTACTTTTAAGGAGCATTCTGGATGCATTTCTTCCAAGTCAGATTTGTTTGTTCTTTTGGCAGTCCACAGTTTTCCCAAAACTTATTGCCAACACCGTAATTCAAACACATTGATTTTTTAAATTTTTCTTAGTTAATGTCCAACTTACATAAGCATATGCAGCTATTGAATATACCATAACTCGCTCAAAGAAACACCCTTGCATTTTAATAGTTTAATGGGGTCTTGTACAACAGATTTAGATGCAAGCAACACAAAATCCTTGACAGCTTCAACCTGTTCTCCATTTATCATAATGTTATCAGTTGGTCTATTTGTGAGAGGTTTGTTTTCTTTAAATTGAGTTAATCCATACTGAAGGCTAAAGACCTGAATCTTCATCAGCAATTTCATTGAAGTATTCCTTATTATCAGCAAGCTAGGTTGTATCATCTGCAGATCTCAGGTTGTTATTAATCCTTTCTCTGATCCTGGTTCCACAATTTTTCTCATATAATCCAGATTCCTTAAATATTTGTTCAATGTGCAGATGCAATAAGTATGGTGAGAAGATACACTCCTGATGCACACTGTCCTGATTTTAAATCACTCTTCTTCTTTTTTTTTTTTTTTGCTTTTTTTTTTTTTGTGGGCATCACTGCCCTCTGGTGATCGTGGAAGTTATCCAGCCTTGCTCCCGGAGAGCTGCTGCAAATCACACTTTTTGATCCATGCACAAGTTCCACATAAGCACAATGAAATGTTCTGGAATACCTATCTTTCCCAAGTCCACACAGTCACACAGTCCACACAGTCAATTGCCTTGGCATAGTCAATAAAACACAAGTAAACATGTCTCTGGTATTCTCAGCTTTCAAACAGCATCCATCTAACCTCAGAATGATCTCTCTCGTTCTACACACTCTTCTGAATGAGGGCTAAACTTGTGGCTTCCCTGACAATACTGTTGCAACAGTTGTATGATCTTTGGTAAAACGTCACTTGCTTTTGATATCAATGATATTGTTCTATAATTTGAGCATTCTGTTGAGTCACTTTCCTTTGAAATAGATACAAATATGGATCTCTTCCTACCATTTGGTCCTGTAGCTGTCTTTCCAATTTCTTGACAAACAAATGCCAGTGCTTCTAGAGCTTCATCAGCATGTTGAAACCTTTCAACTGGTACTCCATCAAGTCTTGGAACCTTTGATTTGGCTTATGCTTTCAGGGCAGCTTGAACTTCTTCCTTCAGCACCATTGGTTCTTGCTACTTTTTGAAATAGTTGAATATCAACTAGTTCTTTTGGGGACACCTTCTTATTTCCATTTTCTTTTCATGTTTTCTATATAATTCAATATTTTGCCCATAGCATGTTTCAACATTGCAATTTGAGGCTGGAATTTTTCTTGAGTTCTTTCAGAGTAAGATATGCTGGCTGTGTTCCTCCCATTAGATTTTTTTAACTCTAGGTCTTTGCACATTTCTTTACACTTTGTCAATCTCCTGTTGAAATGGAATGCTCCACTCTTTGACTTGATCATTTCTTCCATTTGTCTTTGCTTGTCTATGATTAAGAGCAAGTTTCAGAGTATCTTCTGACATCCACTTCCTATTTTATTTACTGTCTTTTTTTGAGGGGGCGCATCACTACCCTCTGGTGGGAGTAGGAGGCCCAGCCTTGCCCCTGGAGAACTGCTGCTGGATTTGAACCACCAAGCAAGTGGGCTGCAGTCCTGTGCCACCAGGGCTCAGCCCTATTTACTGTCTTTTTAATGAGCTTTTGCTTTTTTCAATTATGATGTTCATAATGTCATTATTTCTTCTGTCAGATGTTCTTGAAAATCATTCAGGGGGATATGTTCAACATCACATTTTGACTCACTGTATTTGTTTTCGTTTTCTTCAGCTTTCACTGGAACTTCAATACATGCAATTTATGATGTGTTGCACAGTTGGTCTTTGGCCTCATTTTAGTTACTGATATGAGCTTCTTCTCTATTATCTCTTCCCACAGATGTCATCGATTTGATTTGTGTGTATTCCACACACAGAAGACATTGGGTTTTGTTGTCTTTGTGTTCTTCAAAAAGTACTTGCTATGAAAAAATCTGTTGCTCTTTAGAATTGTATGAGATGCTCTTTAGCTTCATTTCTATCACCGAGACCATAATTTCCAAATACTGTTCCCTCCACTTTGTTTACAGTGCTTGCATTCTAATCATCACTAAATATCATTGCACCTTTATTGCATGTTTGATCAATTTGGGGCTGAAGACATTAGTAGAATTCTTTAATGTCTACATCACTAGTTTTAATTATTGGTGCATAAGATTAAATAATAATAATATTGACTGAATTTACTTGTATGGGGATACATAGTATCCTATCACAGATAGCACTGTACTTCAAGAATGATAATGAAATACCCCTTTTTGATGACGAATAAGATGCTATTCCTCTTTAATATGTCATACCTGACATCATACTATTTTATGATTCAAAAAGTTTGATCAGCATATTTCAGTTCACTAACACCTAGGTCATGAATTTTTGTGCAATCTTTATTCATTTTGACCACTTCTCCTTTTCCTAATTTTCTAAACTGTACATCCCACATTCTGATCATTCGTTGATGTTTGCCACCATTGCTTTGCTTTTTGAGTAGCATACCATCAGCAATGAAAGGTCCTAAAGGCTTCATTTCCATAGGCTTTACTCCATCTGTGTCATGATGGTTGACTCTACATTGAGAAGGCAACTCTTCCTCAATCACATTTTAAGTGCTTTCTGACCCAAAGAGCTCATTTTCTGACACTGTTTGTTTTTCCCATGGTGTTTTGTTGCTGTCCATAAGGTTTTTGGTGGCTAATTTCTCTTAATTGTACACCCTGTTACTTATCTGTAGTCTGTTCTTAGTCTTGAAGTTCTGCTCAAACCTGTTCACTTTGAGAACCCCTTTTTATATTTGATATACCAGTAGTGCTCCTTCTAGTATCACAGCAACACATAAGCCACCACTGTATAAGAAAAATGACAAAAGTCATATCTTTGGAAAATAGCTACATATATTTAATTTACAGTATATTACAAATTAAAAATATGTGATCTAGGAAAATGGTAAAACTATATATGCTAAAATTTGAACCCTTGGATTGCAGTAACTATGGGTTGTTAATGTTGTCTTGCAAGAAAGCAGTTGGGGAAAATGCCTCAAGCACAGAAACAAGTTTGCTGTAAGATACATGAAGCACATGAACAGTAAAAGTGAGAGGAAAACAGTATATGCAGACTTCATTTTCATTGTAAAATAATTTAAGGGCATATTAGTAGTTTCTGAAGATTCCTTTATCTGGCACATAAATTTAACTGCCTACCAAAGAAAGCTGTTAAAATGAATGGAAAATGCATGAAGCTTAGAAAATCATATATATATATATATATATATATATGAAAAATATATTTAGAGAGAGAATTATTTGGGATTATGACCAGAAATCTGTTCTCTTTCTGTTTGTTGAAGTCAGCAATAAGTTTTCTGATTCCTTAATAAGAAAATATTGGTGATTAAACAAAAATATCACAAGTTACAAACATTATAATTGGTTATGAATGTTCCATAGAATTCAATACATCAACAAGTATTATACGTTTTACACGATTTGATGCTGTTGTTTAATAGTAGCTTAATAAAAGAATTCCATGCAGGTTTAACTAAAAATTATCATCTAAACTGAAAATAACAAGTGCTGCTTGAGTACCAAGAGACTCCACAATACACTATTGCGCCTTAACAGCTTATATGCTGGTAACATATATAGTTATGGAGAATGGTGGTTAAATGAGAGTGGAATGTAATACATTATTTATATGTATACGATTAATTTAAATTGTAGTCTTGCTGTGTTCAGTGAAATATTCTCAAATCATTCTATGTTTTGAAGTCCAAAATAAAGTACTACCTCACAAATGAACACACCATGATGGATCATCCTAAGATCAAGGAACCTCTAAGGCAGCAGTTCTCAACCTGTGGGTCATGACCCCTTTTGGGGTCAAACTGCTCTTTACCAGAGGTCACCTGATTCCACCTGGAGAGGGTAGGTTTGTGTTGTGTGTCCATCATAGTGTTTGGCTCCACCTTCCACCCTTCCTCTCCAAACCTTTTCCCTCCACTTCTGGGTATCGCTATTCCCATTCCTGCTTCTGGATTCCATGACTTTTGAAATCTTTTCTCTTGTGTGTACTCATGTACATATTCCTATCTATGAGAGGCTGCACAGCAGTCATGATGGGGGTCATATTGGTGGTGAGGAAGCCTCAAGGAACCAGAGGAATATGATGGGTTTCATCTGTGCTTTCCTGTGCCCTGGTTGACTCATCCTTTCTTGTGACCCCTCTGTGGGGGGATGTCCCATTTGCTATAGATGGACTATGGGTCTCAGCTCAGCTCCACCCACCCCCCATTATCAAAAATATGTTTTTGTTTGTTTGTTTGTTATGCCTGATGCCTGTTACCTGGTCTCAATGACACCTTGTGATTGCACTGGCTATGTGCTTCTTCCACATGGGTTTGTTGCTTCACTGCTAGATGACCGCTTGTTTAACTTCAAGCCTTGAAGACCTGAAATGCTACATCTTTTTATAGCCATCACCATCTGCTTTCTTAACTGCATTTGCTTATGCATCCATTTTGTCTTCAACAAATGTGCCAGCACAAACTGTCTTCAACAAATGTGCCCAAACAAACTGTTCCTGTCTTGAGGGAGGGTATAAGCAGAGACTCTAAGTCCATCCACTACCTCTGGGTATTGCCATATAAATATATGTACATAGGCCAATACCGCTATTTTTTTGGATTATTGTATTTACATACGTACACACCTAGGCTTATACCTCTGTCCATAGCTTTGCTTCCTAAAACTTTCCTGTTTCCTTTTACCTTCCTCCTGCACCACCCTTACATTTGCCCTACTTCTGCCTCCATTCAGTAATTCCATTCAGGTAGGATGCTGTTACTCTAACACTCCCAGGATCACTATATCATCCCGATTGTTGCTTTTAATTTCCTAGTTGCTCCCCTGTGTATAGCATTGTTTGCTCATCACACCCTTCCCTGCCACCTTCTCCCCTTCAAACCCTTAGGACCATCGGCCCCATTGCCATCTCCTGGAGCTTTCTTCCAATGCTTATCTGAAGTGGGCAAACCAACAATGACATAGACCAAACAAAAAGAAAACACAAGATTGGAAAAAGAGAAAAAACATACATAATGCTAGGTCTGTCCACTTACCTTTATGACTATTTCCCCACTGGTCCTTGGGGAATTCTGGGAGCTGTGCTTCCTATCCTGAAGTCTATTTGGGGACTCTTTAGGGGTTTTGTGACTTTGCTGTGCTGATTGCTGATATGCTATGATCCCTTTTTGGTTTGCCTCACTGTGGGGCAATTCAAATCGCATGAACCTCCTGCCATGTGTCCCCAGAATTGTCCTGTGCTGTGGTATGCTTGAGTAAAGGGGCAACATGTCTTGACTAGTTATTGGCCCTACAGTCCTCTCTGGGCCTTAGAAACTCCATGCAGGGATGCTGTCCTCTGGGCTTGGTGTCTAGACCAACTATTCCTTTTCCCTTCTTGCTTTGCTTCTGTGTGGGCGTAGTATCCTGACTCCTCTCCCAAATATATAGGTTTAGTGCTCTCTGTCACACATACTTTTAGGGAGGCAGTCAGTTTGGCTCTGGTGGGACCTGCCTTATATAGTCCAATCTTTTCATGCAATCCTCCACGTGGTTTTGTTGCCCTCGTGGTTTGGTGGGCCATGGTAGGCTCTGTATGCACACTCCCAATTCTGTGGAAACATAAGCAATATACTCCCCCTGGACGGATTAATGCTATGCTCCCACAATGACATCATCTCACTTTGGTGCCCCCTCTTTTCTCCTTCCCCCTTATACCCCTTTCTCCTTCCTTGTGTTAGATTAGCATGTACCTCCTTAGGTTTGGTCTCATCTCCACCCAACAGACTGTATATATAATTATAATTATATATAATTTTATTGGGGGATTATACAACTCTTATCATAGTCCATTGTGTCAAGTACATTTGTACTTTTGTTACCGTCATCATTCTCAAAACATTTGCTTTGTACTTGAGCCTTTGGTATCAGCTCCTCATTTTTCACCTCCCTACCTGCTCCACCTTCCCTTTTGAATCCTTGATAATTTATAAATTATTATTATTTTGTCACATCTTTTACTCTCTAATATCTCCCTTCACCCACTTTTCTGTTGTCTGTCCCCCATGGAGGAGTTTATATGTAGATTCTTGTAATTGGTTCCTCTTTTCTATCCCACCTTCCTTCCACCCTCCCAATATTGCCACTCTCACCACTGGTCCTGAAGGGTTAATCTGTCCTGGATTCCCTGTTTTTCTAGTTCCCATCTGTACCAGTCAGTGCACATGCTCTGCTCTAGCGGAATTTGTAAGGTAGAATTGTGATCATGATAGTGGGGGGAGAAAACATGTAAGGACTAGAGGGAAGCTGTTAGCTAGGACATCTGGTACAATGTTGGATAGAAGTGCGAACAAAAGGCATCCGTCTCAGGTCCACCTTTTCGGTGGGATTGATTTTGTCTTTTATACATTAACTGTGATGTTGGATGTTGCTTTCTGTAGATAGCTTGTATTAACTGGAGGAATTTTCCTTCCATTTTTCTTCTTGAGTGTCTTTATTAGGAATGGGTTTTGGATGGTGTTAAATGTTTTTTTCTGCAACTATCAATAAATATTATCATATGATTCTTATACTTTTCTTATCAACATTGCTGGCATTTGGTATTTTAAACCTTCCCTGTATCCATGGGATGAATCCTACTTGATCATAGTTGATGACATGTTATACATATTTTTCTATTCTATTGGCCAATATCTTTGTAATTATTATATATTTCTATTATATTTATCTATTATATTGGCCAATATCTTTTTGCATCTATGTTCATTAGAGATACTGGTCTGCTGTTCTCTTTTACTTGAGATCCTTGCCCTGTTTGGATATCAAATTGTACTGGCTTCATAGAATGAATTTGGGGACTTGCCATCCTTTTCCACACTCTTGAATAATTTATGGAGGATCAGTGTCAGCTCTTCCTTGAATGCTAGGTAGAATTCTCCTGTGAAACCATGTGGTCTGGGAGTTTTGTCTGTGGGTAGTTTCTTGATAACCGTATCTATTTCTTCTTTTGCTGCATTAATCTTTTGCATTGTTATCTTGTCTTCCCACGGGCTTATGGTAGCTCTGCCCAGATTTTTATTTTTTCTTTTGCTATTGGAGGGGTTGTTCTTTTGACTCTGTCCTAGCAGTTGCTGGAGTCTTAAGTCTTCCTTTTTCATATATGCACTTATTGCTATCAAGGCCCTCTGGTAACTGCTTTCACAGTATTCCATAAGTTTTGAGACATTGTATTCTCATTAGTTTCTAGAAACTTTCTAGACTTATTTTTAATCTTGTCATTACCCGTTCATGTTGCAGAAGAACGTCCTCCAACTGTTTACCCTTTTGACCCTGTTTATTCTTTTACTAATTTCCAGTTTTATGTTGTGGCAATCCAAGAAGGACATCTGAGTGATCGCTATGGGTTTGAATCTACTGAGACTTGATTTGTGTCCCAGTATATGGTCTATTTTTGAAAATGAACTATGAGCAATTGAAAGAATGATTCTGCTTGCATTTGAATGGAAATCTCTATATATGTGTATCATCTCCATTTGCCTAATTGTAGAATTTAACTCTATAGCCTTCTTGCTGAACTTCTTTCCCAGTGATCTTTCTGATAGTGGTGCAGTAAAGTTATTTACTAAGATTGTTAAATCTTTGATTTCTTTTTTTTTGGGGGGGTGGGGTGGGAGGGGATGGTGGCATAACTGTCCTCTGGTGGTCATGGGAGCTACCCAGCCTTGTTCCTGGAGAGTTGCCGCTAGATTTGAACCACCAAGCCCATGGGCTAGAGTCCTGCACTCAACCACTTATGCCAACAGGCTCAGCCCTAATTTCTTTTTTATCTTTTGAATAGCTTGACAAATTTCATGGATCTCTCATTAGGTATGCATTCATTTATTATGCTCACTGATTCCTGGTTTACTGTTCATTTGACCATGATATAGTGCCCCTCCTTTTCTCTTCTTATGGTTTGAATCCTGAGTTCAATTTTGTCAGCAATTAGGATTGCAACCTCTGCTGTTTTTAAGTTGTTGTTTGCTTTGTGTATTTTCTACCAACCTTTTATTCTTAGTCGATTTTTATCTGTGAGCTTAAAATGTGTCTTTTGCATGCAACAGATTGATGGCTTAGTTTTCTGAAGCAGACTGCTAGCATTTTCCTTCTAATGTATGAATTGAGACAGTTGACTTTGAGAGGTAGTACCAAGATCTGTGTATTTATTGCTGTCATCCCGTGCCTTTTGTGCTGGGTGTTTTCCTACCTCTCCACATGTCAGTGTGCTGTGATTGTTTGGGGCAGGGGCTTCATTCATGTGTTCCTTTCCCTCTGCAGCCATATTACCTTCATAATTGTTATCGACACTTTGGCTTTTGGATGGAGTTTGACTATATAGTGGTCCTCTGCTTATGCTAGGTGGATGTTGGTCTTCTGGCCATAGTGAATTGGCAAGGATCTCCACAGAGATAGTTATGTTACAGTGTATTCTTTGAGGTTTTTCTTGTCCTGGAAAACTCTTATCTCTCATTCTGGCTTAATAGATAACAGCAGGGTAGAGGATCTTGGGTAGGTGTTTTTTTTTATTTCTTTCATCTTTTGGAAGATTTACTCTACTCTCTCCTCTTTCTGTTACTACTGGTAGGTCTGAGAATATTCTCACCTGAGCACCAATATGTGACCACATTTTTTCCTCTGGCTGTGCTTAAAATTTTCTTTTTCCTTGAAGTTCGATAATTTCACTATTTTATGCCAGGGTAAGTTCTTCCAGAGGTTTATTCTAAGAGTTTTCCTCTCTGCTTTCTAAATAAGTGTCTGGTTCTCAATCATTAAGATGGGGAAGTTAGCTTTCAGAACTTCCCTTGCTAATTTAGCTGTTGATTTCTTCAATGTTTTGTTGTAGTAGACCAATCATTTGAATATTGTTTTTCTTCATAGATTATGTCATTGTTCTCAAGTCTTCTTCCTTCTCTTTGATGACCTTGTTTGACACTCTTTATCATTTGCTGAAGTCTTCCTGGCTGTCTTCGAGATCACTGTTGTGATTCATTGCCTCCTCTAGTCTGTGAGATCTGTGATCTTGTGTTAGCTTCTGTTAACTCATCCATAAGGTCCGATTTTTCCCTTGGTACATGGACTTCATCCCCTCTATCATGGATTTCATTTTCTCTATTGTGAACTCATCTCTTCTATCATTGTGTCTTTATGCATTACTTCCTATATTACTCCAACCAACATTTTGAAAATTTATTTTTGTGGTAGATCCACAACTGATTCTTCTATGAGTGTAATTAGGCTTGCTGTTGTGTTCTTGTTTTCTTGTTGTGGGTGTTGTGATATATTGCTGCTTACATGACATTTTAATAGAACTGAGTGTCATGTTTCCGGGAGACCAAGGATCCCTGAGCTCTTTGTATGTATGATTGTAGGAGCATTTTCAAGGGCTGTCTGTGTCCTACTATGGTAGTGGATCAGACTACTGTATAGGCAGGATGCTGCAACAGCTCCATAGTCAACAGTCGTGGGGGCCTCAGAGCCCAGAGGGAGGTTGGTGCCTGTGTGTACGCCTCTTGACTGAGTTGGTCTGAAATGTCAGGCCACAATTTTCAGCTTTTCTCTTTTAAGTCACCAAATAGAAGACAACACTGAAGGAAGCCTTGCCGCCACAGGAGGCTATGTTGAGGGGAGGCAGGCAAAACCCCACTGCTACTGGTGTAGGTGCTTGGGAAAGTCTTCAGAGGGTGGGAGTGCTGGGCACCAGTGGGGGCAGCTGTGACTGCCGAAGGCGGGGTGCACCATTCAGGTGTGTGACAGGATGCTGGCACTGGGTGGTGGGAGAGGAGGAGCCACTGCTGCTGTAGGGTTCAGGGGTGGCAGCTAAGGGTGGGAATAGCTGCCACAGCTGCAGGTGATTGCCGTTGCAGGTGGACTGCAGACAGGATTTAGCCACAGTCTCAGGAGCCATGGGTGCTCAGTGATGGGGCCTGCCACCACAGGAGGATATGGGAACCTCAGGAGGAGGGAACAACCCATGGAGGAGAGGGCTACCAGCAGACTGTCGCCAAGTGGGAGTCCAGCAGCAGGTGTGGGGCACTCCATGTGGCTGCTGGCTATCACCAGATGTACTGATAAGGCCGAGAGGGTGCCAATCAGTGGGTGGTTGCCCTGTTGGGTCTGAGGTAGTGTGGTCGGCATGGGGCAGGGAATCCCAGGGACCGGACTGAAGAGCTCCTGATTTCCAGAGGGCACGTAGGTGTGAGGGAAGAATTCCTTCTGGACCAAGGATGTATCTTTGCTGCTCAGCATGGGCCAGAAGAGGCTGGGGTACCACTGTGCTGAGCAGACATGGCAGAGGCAGGGACAGTGCTGCACCAGGAAAAGCTGGCGGTGCTGCATGGCATGAGCCCAGAGAGGCCTGGGAGACACTTCACTGCATGGCCAGAGACCTGAGAAAGTCTATCATGGTGCTGTGCCACCCCAGCCAGGAAAGGCTGGGGTGCTGCTACATCACATGACATGGGCATGGGAGAAGCTGCAAGTGCAGCTCTACCTGGACTGGCAGAAGCTGGCAGTGCTGCACTGCACAGGCCAGGAGAGGCAGGGACAGTGCTGAGCCACGCGGCAGGAAAGTGTTCGGTGTCGTACTTCATGGGCACAGAAGATGAAACTGTCCCAGGGTGGTGGGTAATAGAGAATGGTGAGGAGACTCCTCAGCTGCAGGTGGCTAAACTTACTGCAGGTTGGCCCCTAGGGCCCTGAGTAAGTGATGGGAGTGACCCGAGTTTGGCTGCGAGCCTGCCACCATGCGAAGATAGGGGGACCATTGGAGACGGCAGCAGCTCCCCTAGGGAGTACTGTGGGCAGACACCTGCTGTGTTGTGGTTCAGCCGCAGCTGTCGGGGCTCAGCTGAGCAGCCATCCAGCTCCTGGCATGACGGTCAGACCAGGGCATGGTGCGGGGCAATCTGTCAGTTGTCACTATGGCGGTGTGCAGAAGCAGCACTGCTGGCATGGGCGGGAGAAACCCTGGGATCAGGCCGCAATGCTCCAGGGCTCTGAAGCACAGATGTGGGGGAGGCTCGCTTCACCGACAGAGAAAACACTCTAGGTTGTCATGTTTGGTTTTGTTTTTCACTTACCAGAACCCTCCACTTATCTTTCTGGACACTGGTCTCAATGATCACCACGGAGCTCCCACTATGGGCGACTCTGCTGGATGCCAGCTTGTGGCCATCTAATTATGTTGCTTTAATTGTGGCAGAAGTAAATACAAGAAAACAATCTCTGATTCGACAACTTCTACATATACATTCCAGTGGCACTCATTGCTACTGAGTCTACTCTTCTGCTGTACAACCATTTTTGATATTCTTTTCCAAAGTATTCCACAGCCCTTAACATAAATTCAATGACCCTTAAACAGAAAAGTCGTGTGGTTTCTAGTAAGCTATGGCTTCCAGTTTTGTCTATTTGTTGGACTCTGAATTCTTGCATTTTATAAAGCTATGCCATCAGTATTTCAAATACCAAGATGTTCATCTGGAATGGGCATATTTCATGACAGCCTCTGGACTAAGATAGACTAGAAATAATCATATGGGGATCTTCTAAAAATTAATCAGTGGATGACATATATATCAAATGGAATATTTTCTGAGGTACTGCTGGAAGATGAGGTGCCAGATGGGAAGTCGTTCAAATTACAACAGTGACTGTAGCAATGGACTCCCATATATCGCTGATGGTGAAGTTTGTGCAAGACCAGAAAGCATTTCATTGCTTATATAAAACTTTCCAGAATTCAGAGTGGAGTTTTAAGGACAACTTTGTTTTAGGTAGCTAGATCATCATGGTTGCTTCAAAGCAAATTTATATATTTTGAATGGCATTTTCAGAGTCTAATGACATGGATAATGTTATGAAGTCACCTAATAATTTTGCAAATAGCCGAAACAATAGCCAAGAGACATTAGGAAAGTTTGTATTAGTCCAGTCCATGTTCTAATTGAATGATATGTATTATTTCTTATTTTATATGGAAGTAGATAGTCAATCCCAATGGGGCAGGTATTTCCTCCTCTTGTTTCACAAGTAGGAAAGTGTCTTTTATATAGAGGTGGTCACAGATATTTCTACAAAAACACATGAATGAATATAGAAAATGAAATTACCCAAGTATAGTAATGCTAATATTATTCTTATTTGGTAGAAAGAAACAAAACAAAACAAAAAACAGAGAAGTAGAATTTTTTGTTCTTAATTACATTGCCAGTGCATGTAGTTATTGAATTTTAAAACTTTCTCACAGCCAACAACTAACAGTGCCTTTTCCCCTGAAGCAGCTGGTGGGTTTGAATAACAATTTTGGGGTTAATATCTACATTCTTTAATCAATAAACCACTGAAGCTCCTTCAGTGTGAATAGGTCATTATATAAATAAATAGATGCCAAGCTAGACACTTGAAGATGAGTCCAAAAGTATTGCTACTGGAGGTCTCATTCATGCATGCATGGGATTATTCCAAACAAAGTATGTTTAAATGTGTGTCTCTGAAATTAGTAGATGGTTTCAGATAAGGTCTCTCTGTAATATACAGTATCTTTAAGGTGTTCTAAAAATACAAAAAAAAAAAAAAGCTTTAAAATACCCAGTCAAAAAAGTGGCTTCCAACACTGTCTGAACCAAAGTTCTCATAGCCATCAAGTTGATTCCAGTTAATAGTGATCCTGTGGGACCCTGCGAATTTTTAAGACTAAATATTTACAGGTATAGAAAGCCTTGTCTTTCTTTTGCAGAGAAGCTTGTGGTTTTGAACTGATGACTTTGAGGTCAGCAAGGATTCATTAAGTCAGTTAAATTTAAGCAAAAAAGTCAGCTCAAGTGGCAACTCTTTTTAGAGAGTACCAAAGGGGTAAACATGATAAATTATCTTTCAGAGGACTCAGAAAATTTATAATAAAGATATCTTTAAAAATTTGAAAACTTTTGCTGAGAAAATGCCAGGAAAACTGCAGCCAGGATTTTTTTTTTCCTTAGTACAACAATGGACCTGCTCTTACAGAGTGGTGACAGCTTTCCCTATATGAATTTCTCTGGGAAACTCACCCATCACCTCTAGAGGTTGATCATAGCCTTTCAAACTTGCTTTGGTTCCCAAACTCAAAAAATAACATTTTAATGTAACAGAATTTTAATCCCCTGAGGATGCCCAAATGTCTGTTTTTTTATGGTACAAACAGAATAATGCAGAGTTCTGCAATGAAGAGTCAGAGAGACAGAAATGCTGCCTTCAAAAGTATTTAGGCCTAGATGGAGAAGATACTGAGGATCCATGAGTTCACATTTTGATAGATTAATTGAATAACAATCTATGTAATTTTATAGCAAAACTTTCTTCACTTACTCTAACATATACATTCAACTCTATATGTGTATATAGATACACACATGTGTATATGTGCCTATCCAGACACATATATACATACATGTAGAAGTAATCATATTTTATTGTACCTTTAATCTTAGGAATATAGTATGTGGAAGATTAATTTTACATTTATATGAGACAATACATATTTTGTTCACTTTTTATAGGGATGGGTAGCAACATTCACTTTACTAAGTTTCATGATATTTGATTAGTTTTTATGAAATGAGAAGATCAATGACATAATCTTGAAATTTGCATATTGCATTTAAACAAGACTAGATTAATTTCTCAATTGAAATAGATACCCTCAGTTTATTTGAATATTTAAAATGAAAAAGAAGAAGTTCAGAGAATAGGACGAAGGAAGTTGCTTCCATGACATTGTCTAGTAGAGTTGAGACTTCCGTATGGCTGCTGCATTGCAATCAACAGTGAGCTAAAGTCAATCGATATAACCCTGCTCCCCTAATTGTAGAAGTTTTGGTAGCACAGTGGTTACAAGTTGGGCTGTGCTCAACAAAGTCAATAGGTCAAAACCACCAACTGCTTAGAATGAGAAAGACAGGGCTTTCTATTCCCATAAACTTTTTATCTTGGAAATTCATGAAGAAGTTGTACTCTTCTTTTTAGGATCAGTATGAGTTGGCATCAGCTCATGGCAGTGAGAACCATAAGTCCTTATGTGATATATTATAATTATGAACTCTTTACTTATGGCTAAAATTCCAGTTTGGAAGGAATTCTATACCATTCTAGTAGGATTAGGGTGGGATTAAATCATGACAGCAGATGGACAATTCTGGTGGCTTACTGGTTATGAGTTGGGCTAAAATTTGAAAGGTCAGCAGTTCAAAACCAGCAGGCTAAAGATGGGGTTTTCTACTCTCTTTATAGACCCTCACAGGAGCAGTTCTCCCTGTCCTATAAGAGCACTCTGAATCTACATCAATGGAAGTGAGTTTTTAAATTAATTAAATTTTTTAAAATCATTTTATTGGGGGCTCGTACAACTCTTGTCACAGCCCATTCGTCCATACATTGTGTAGAACATATTTGTACATCTGTTGCTCTCATCATTCTCAAAACATTTTCTTTCTATTTGAGCCCTAGGTATCAGCTTAATTTTCCCCTCCCTCCCCCAATCTCTCTCCCCCCTCACTAACCATTGGTAATTTATAAATTGTTATTTTTTTTTTATGTCTTACACTGTCTGATGTCTTCCTTCATCCACTTTTCTGTTGTCTGTCCGCAGTGAGGGAGTTGTATGTAGTTTTTATTAGAAGGTATGAACAAACCCACACCCTTTCCTTGGGGTATCTTAGACTCTAGTAGAGAGCTTATAACAACTCTACAGGATAGAATAGAACTGTCGTGTCAAGACCAGAAAGCCCCATTTCTCTCCAATTGAGTGACCCATGGTTTTGCCCCGCTGACTTTGCAGTCTGATGAGTAACATGCTCCACAACCAGGGTTGTGGCTGGGCTTAAACATGATTACTTTGTGATCAGGATTTTTGTTATGGGGAAAGTGACATTAGACATAATGTCTGTCAAATCTTTGAGTATCAGCCAAGCTACTTCAGCCACAAATTAATAATTATAGAATTATAATGAGTCAGAATCAACTTGTGGCAGTGAGTTTCATTTATTGAGTGAGTAGAGAGTTCAAACCAAGCCACACCCTTTGTTTCATTAGTGGCATCTTTAAGACTATAGTAAAGGATGTGACTTATGAGATCAACCTTTTTTATCCTTGTATGGGGTATGCACATTGGTGCCACTAAAGAGTTCTAACACACAACACCTCAACTATAATGACACACCTCTATTTCTTCACTGAATTTTGGTAGAAGAAACAGACTTACTGTGACTTTGGGACATTTTTGGAATCTGCATTTGACATACCTCTGCCTGACCTTTGTGCTTGGGGCTGGGCTTAGCTTAAACATGATTACTTTGTGATCAGGATTTTTTGTTATGGGGAAAGTGACATTAGATATAATGTCTGTCAAATCTTTGAGTATCAGGCAAGCTACTTCAGCCATAAATTAATAATTATATTATGAAAACTCTATACACCCATTCCTTTCTCCTTTCCTATATAAATCTGACTTTGAATCACTACGTTGCCATTTAGTTAAAACGTTGCAGTTCAGCTTCCTTGCAACTAAGTGTAGCAGCATGATTAAGTTCTGAACAATGAGCACTAACCAACATCCAAACTCACTGCCATCAAGATGATAATGACTCAAGGAAGGTGCAAACTTTCCTGAGAAGAATTAAACAAAGAACCAAACAAGCTTAACTGTTGTCATTCAAGCAAAAATCTTAAGCCATGAGAGATACATCCTAAAATGAGAAAAAAAAAAAAAAACAAAATTCTGGATTCTGAGAGGAGGATAACTGTACCTGTTTTATGAACCTACTACAGGGACCACAGATTTAGACCTTTTTAGAAATATTTCTTGTAAGTGTCAGACTGATGATTCAATAGTAATAGCAATGAGCAATAATGAAGATAGTATCAATCATAACAAGATACCTCTTAGTTATGACATTTACTTTGATTGCACGTGTGTGTGTGTATATATATATATATATATATATATATATATTTATGCAAAGGAGTTTTCCGAAGTTCATGGAAAAGTTCCATTATCTTTCAATTTCATTTTTCCATGAACATTTTGAAACCCTCTTATATTTTAAAATGATTTTAACAAGTTTAACTCAAGTTTGTCAACACCCAAAACTTCAGATGTACATTTATGTATGTGCATAAACCATATATGTGCACATATAAATAAACTATTGCTACTATTACATCCCTACTTTTTATTCAAGGTGTGGATTGTAGTGTATTCTCATCAGTACTGTATCACCAGGAACAAGGTAAATTGAACTGAAAAATAGGGAGCATAAAACCCAAAGTTAAATAGCAAAGGTTCTTTGGAAGTTGAAACACAGGGAGAGTAAGCAGTGCAGTTCAGTAGGGACATGCTCCTCTCTGTAAAGCATCGCATAAGTAGAATTTTCAAAGCAGTCAGTGTTGTCTACAAATACTTCCCCTTTTCCTGCATAATCAAACCACACCAAACCCAGAGTCCTCTAATTGATCCTGAATCATACTGTTCCTGCATAGTTTCTGAAGCTGTTTCATTCTAAGCTGTAAATCTTTATGGGAGCCGATAGCTTCATCTATCACCCATGAGGTAGCTGATGGGCTTGAACCACCTACCTAGCAGTTAACAGTCTTTTTAGTAGAGGAACCCAAATTTTTGAGACTTCTCCCTCCACATTTATTGCCCCTCTAATGAAAAAGAATTCAAGAAAGAAGACAGGGTAATCAAGCAAGTAAACTTGTAAAAAATGGACAAGAGAAATGCACTTAGCACAATATCCAATTAAGCAGAATCAGTTAAGATTCTGATGACTTTATACTCTCAGTTAAAGGTATTCAAGTCCCCTCTCTGAATGTCAAATAAACACATTGAGTTCATATTGTGTCATTTCCCAGGACTGTCGAAACATCTGTCTAGTTTGTTCTGCCGGTTTTAGAATTCCTTTCTCTCAGTCAAATTCCTTTTTTTATTTCCTTTTCCCCATTTTCCTATCTGAAGTGACCCTTCTATCTGCCTAACACGTGTCTTCCTTAGCCTGAAAGCATCCTCAGACATGTGCTAGATTCACAGGAAGCAGAAGGCTTCCTACATGCTCTGGGGAACACAGGGCATTCAAACATGAGGCCAAAGATTATTTTATTTTCACACTCTAATGCAAGTGATCATGGATTAGTTTCCAAGGAAACGCAGGAAAAAAAAGATGACCACCCAATAAAAATATTAAATGTAGGTAAATATAATGAAATAAAATTCCATTGTTCTTCATACCTAGTTGAAAGGTGTTTTATACAATCCAAATACAATCTGTCCTACAAGTAAATAATCACAAAAAAAAGCCAATTGTGCTAGATAGAAATACAGAATTTTGCAGTCTGGAAGGAATTAGTGTAAACTCTTTCCTCTTTGATTGCCAAAAACTCTGTAGGATGACTTACAGCAGAATTGGTATCTCCAAAGTAAGAATATTATTTTAGAAACCAATTATATGATGCTTCCACCGTAAAATGCTTATGGAAGGAAACCACCCTGGCATTAATGGGCTTTAAGCCATTTATAAGGGTAGAAAGAAGACCAAGACCTGACAGCGTTTAAATGATTGCTTTCCATCTTTACATGTGTTGAGTCTATGCATAAAACAAAGTCTACTCAGTCCCAACAAAGGAAGGGAGGCGAGGAGGGAGAATGACGAAAGAAAATGAGAGACAGACAAATTAAGTGCACAAAGGTCAAGGCTCTGGCTAACATTTAAGTGATCACCCTTGAAACATTACCTTCCAAATTCAATAAGTCTCCTTGCTGACCTAATATGGAAAGGGAAGGAAAAAGTTCTGGCCACTGAAGCAACTATATATGAGTCAAGATTCACTTTGTGGATTAAAGTATGTCTCCCCAGGACATGCTATCTTGCATCGCTTCGTGTGCATGTGAACGCTAGAAACAAGTAAGCAGACAGCACTGATGCCTTTGAACGATGGTATTGCAGAAGAGTACTGAAAGTATCATGGATTGCTTGAAGAATCAACACATCTGTGTTAGAAGAAGTATATCCAGGAAGCTCCCTAGAACCAAGACTAGTGAGACTATCTCACATTTTGGGGACATATTTCCAGGAGAAACCGGTCCCTGGAAAATGACATCATGTTTGTCAAAATAGAGGGACAGCAGAAAAAGCAAAACACCCTCAAAGATTGTGATTGGCACTGTGACTGCAACTGTAAGTTTAACATAACAAGGGAGAGATTGGGGAGGAGCACGGGTGGCACAGCGGGTTAAGCACTGGGCTGCTCACCGAAATGTCAGCATCTGGAAACAAGCAGCATCTTTGATGGAGAACGGTTCTGCAGTAAATATTTACGGCCTCAGAAAGCCAAAGGAGCATCGCTGCTCTGCCCTGTAGGGACCGTATGAGTCAGAATTGGCGCGATGGTGATTGGTTTGCTGTATTATGGGGAGAATGGGACAGTGTTTTTTTTTTCTGTTGTCCCCAGAGTCCCTTAGAATCTGAACTGACCTGACCGATGATAACTATAACATCACTGTTGGCACTTTTTAAGCTTTAAGGAAGCTTGTCATTTTGTGACTGTAGAGAAGGGAGAGGAGGGCTCCAGGAAGGGAAACTGCCTAGCATTCCCCTCCGTTTCTACCAGAAAGAAAGCAAATGAAGTCAACTAGAGGTTGGTGAACAGTGAGTGCACTATTTAACAGGGAGGACGACGGGAGAGCAGTTTTAGCATGGGCTCGTTCAAAGACAAAGAGCATGGGCTACTTTTTTCCTGGTTCAACTAATGAGTTTCAGCAGAACACAAGGGCAGAAAAAGTATGTCTGCCTCTAAAGCAATGTGTCATATAGTTCCTGGCCCCTGACTCGAAAGTAGAAAGCAGAGTTCTTACACTGTACTTTCAGTTGCTTACACACCATTTTCAAAAACAAGGCAGGTCTTCTGGGACCTCTATATACTTGCTCTGACATTGTTTAATTCCTATATATGTCTGCAGCACAGTTTAGACACATTCTAACAAAATAACAATTTAAATAAATCATTTTCTAAGTTGGGATTTTGTTTTATTCTTCTCAACCTTTCAATTTCTTTACAGCGTGGTAGGTATTTAATACATAACGTCTCCAATAGAAATTGAAATTCACTGGCAAAAAGTGTAGCTGAATCCATTAGACCATAAAACTTGATATTTGATTCATGCTGTGTATGTGTGGGAGTAAACTACACAGGCTATTTATGATTAACTAAATTTGTATGTGACTTTTGACCTGCCAGAGGTAGACTTTCAAATCAGTTCATAGTTGGATATAGATAGAGTACATTGGCATTTTTGTTTTTCTGTTCTTAAAGGCTTGTTTCAAAAATTTAACATTTTTATTTGTATAAATGGGTTCACAGAAAGGCTGATCACAGGCATATTCTAGCATAATTATAGAATTATAGAATTTGTTTGGAAGGAAGTGTGGAGGTTACAAATTCATGCTTCTGTTTCAGGGCAAAATAGAATGTATTAGAGAGTTCTATCTTTTTGTATAGTTGAACGTGCTTACTCTTTAAAAGCTTTAAAATTCACTGATCTAATATTGGTCAGGAAGCATCCTTCTTAAAATTTAGAAAATTTACCATGCACATATAGATGTTTTACAATTTACAGAAAGCAGGGAAAGTTTTGTATAAAACCTTTTAATAAGAGATGGCACTTAATTTATAGCAGGAAAATGATAAGTTCAATCTGTTTTATTTTATTTTACTTTTATGGATCTTGGCCACTCTGATTGCTTTCATTTGCTTACTTTCCTTTTTTCTTTTTGTAAGATGATGTAAAAGGTCATCATTTTCCCCAAATTATTCACATCTCAGATTGCTTTAAAGATCAGAGCAGATTTCTGGGACTTAATAGGCTGACAACATATACTTGTCAAAATCAAACACAACTTTATAGTTAAATTTATTACTAACTTAAGTAAATGTAATTAATCTTAAGTTTCTGTTTTTCTCTGTGTAATAATAATGTTGGTAAAAACACAATCCCAAGTTTTTGTCCATCTCAAGTGCCCTGAGTATCTGTAGGTTATACAAGCTCCAACTAGGGGAACGAGTATCTTTCCTTCAGAAACACACAAGCAAATAATCTATATTTATATTTTGTGAAATAATAAACATGCCGATGAGTCTTCAGAAGTACCCATTATTTTCCTCTATCATAAGCATAAAAAATTAAAACCATTTTAGACACTTTAATATGCTAGGAAAAATTTTAAAGAATATGCTTGGAAAAGTGTAAATCTTGATTTTTGTTTTCATAAAATGTGTATAATGTAATGATAATAAATCAGTGATTAATGATTACGATATAGGAGGATGTAAAGTTTTCAACAGTGAGTGATTTGATATAAACTATTAGTGTGAAGTTCCTCCTTTCATCCCAAAGAGACCTTTTCTTTAAAGAAGAAATATGTTTATGTGTCTATTGAGTTATCACAGTTCTCTATGATATGAAGTTGCGTGTCAACCATCCAAGTACCCTCTGTCTGCAATAAAGCAGTGTTAGTACCTCTCAGATAACACCGTCAAAAGTCATGTGGTGAACCTATATAACCAAACACTAAAAAGAAGTTTTAGAGCAAGCAGCCCAGTGTATGTTCTGAACACATCACCCATCAAGCAGGAATCAGGAATAACAAGGAAAGAGAACCAGTACACTAACCAGTGCCCTAGGGCCACTACTGTCCCTTCTGAAGTCATCGCATCTGTGTAAAAGATAGCTATGGAACAGGGAGATAGAACTTTAATAAAGTTCGAGGAGCCTGGGAGCTAGAGTACAGTGTTCGATATGTATTATTTAAAATTCCAGATATTTATATTTGTAGCTAGTTGTAAATGTCTCATAAACCAAATAACTGAAGAGAAATGATGATCCCCACTTGTTGGAGCTACTAGTCTGGAAATGTTTACCTTGGCTGCCCCCCACATTTCTCAAATACAGCCAAGAAGAAAACAATTCTGGGTGTTAATCCTTGTAAGAGGCCTAATGGTTTGAATTAAAGAATCATATCTGCAACCCAAATGTCATATTTGAGAATATGAAAGGGTTAAAGCTTAATTTTATCATTTTATGGCTATATAAAATATTTCATGGGATTTCCCCCAACTAATTCAAGAAGAGAGTTCACCAGATAGCTGTTTAAATATTTTACTTTCAGTACCGCAGATATACAGGCCTGCCAGTGAAATTGTGTTTAAGCATTACTGATACCCACCAAAGAGAAAGCATGTAGGAGAGCCTTTGTCAGAGACGCCAAGGAATTGGTGTGTGACTGAGATGAGGCTAGGACTTTTCACCTTTCTATATTCCTGACTTACTCATTTCTGAATAGGAAAATAAAGCCTAAGTTTTATAATCTTTTAGAGTGCAAGACACTAAAGGTAGCTCTAGATAAAGGTGCGACTATAGATATGAATATAGAAACAGGTATGCATGTCAGTATTTTAAAAACAAATTAGTCCTTTCTATCCTTTGACATTTTAAACTTTGTTTCTGTCTTAGTTTCTTTTGAAATCTTCTTTTCTTCTGTTTAGTTAAGACATTTTGTACTTGGTCATTCTTTTTCATTCCAAAGTAAAATATTCGGGTTCCCTAACCTTCTACTTCCTCTCCTTCGTATACACTGTGTGATTTAGAGACACACGTTCTTGCTTCTGCAAATAGAGCTTGATAAAAGGAATGCAGGTTGGATTTTTGCCTTCAGCTGTCCCTACAAAGAGATATTTTTGATCAGTGCACAATTTGCACAACCTATATCTGGCTTTCTAGTTAATACAGTGATTAAAAAATAAGTATTGAAATATACAGAGGGAAAGGTAATGGAAGAAAAAATAAGAAGTTGAGACAGCAATGTAAGTTTTTCTAAATTTTAAGGTAGTGTTTATGTATGTAAGCTGATTCTGATTTCTAAACAAAAAATAAAAAGTAATATAGCAGTAAACAGACGTGGCACTAGCCAAAGGACACTGCTTGAGACAGGACAGGACTGTCAGCTCTCACGTTTTTAAGACATGTGGTAATCACTTCCTGTGGTCACTTTAGCCTTGGTTGCAGAGAATGCTAGGCAGTCTTGAAAAAATGATACCCCAAGATGATGTAGAACAAACAGTCGTTCCTCTGTTCCTATTTAGGATCTTAATTGAACACGGAACAATTAGCAGCCTCTGGCGTTCTACCTCCATACACCGTTACCGTCTCAGAGATCCACAGTGGATCACTGTGCAGCTCGCTCGCTCGCTCTCTCTCTCTCTCTCTCTCTCTCTCTCTCTCTCTCTCTCTCTCCTTTTTTTTGTTTTGTTTTGTTTTGTTTTTGTTTTTGGGGCATCACTGCCTCTAGTGGTCATGGCCGCTACCCAGTGCCGCTCCTGAGAGCCGCCCCTGGATTTGAACCACGAAACCCGCGGGCTGCAGTCCCGCACTCAACCACTTACACCACCGGGGCTCAGCCAGTATTGTCTCTCAAGGGCAGTGAGTGGAACATTTTTTGAGACACCTTTTATTTCTCTCTGAAAATGTTGAAATATTTAATCCCTAGGATATTTTTTGACCACGAAAGTAGTTTATACTCCTTATATCATTTCCCTTCTCCCAGGGATATATTTAAATGGGGTCAAAAGAACCAGAAACACAGAAAGATTGAGGAACTCACCCCAGATTACACGGATAGCGAAGAAGCCTGAGTCAGGAACTCGGTGTCTATGCTTCTTGAGAGATACTTCTCTCTCCCCTGATTTCGCTGAGTCTCACCTCACCAAATGCCTGCTTCAGCCTGTCTGATCCCATTGGGTAGCTCAAACGACAGGGGTAGTCTCAAGTCCAGCACCAGTTCGCTTACTGTAGGGAACAGAAAAGACTGTTCGCCCCTCCTCCAGCACACACCTCTGTGAAGGTGCACTCCATTGTCGGGGCCAGCCTAGCCAACGTGCTGGAAGATACTCATGGAAAAATGGAATTGAGAGATAATGTGATTTTGCCCACAAACTTTTAGAAGGCCCCTTCATATATATGGATATGATTATCTGCTAAGAATAAACTCTTAAGTAATCCAGAAAACTTTGTTCCGGAGCTCTTCGTGAAATAAAATGACAGTATATATTTAGAAATACTCAAATTTGTATATTTTTATGTTTCCTCAAGAAACACTCGATGTTCATTTGATCTACAGCCTAGGGACTTGACTTTACAATTCAGCCCCTGCTCTTCATATGTCACACAACCCATATTCTATAGGGAGTTTCAAATACCTTAGAAAGCAATTTAAATCACAGGTTTCTTCCCAGGCTATGCCAGCATGCAGCTGCCTAGATTCAACTCTGGGTGGAAAACAAATGAAGTTCTTGCTGTTGTAGTCGTGTTATCTGTTACTCAAAAAAAAAAATTCGGTTGTGAGTTACAGAGAACCTAACAAAACTTAGAAAAAGAAAGCTGTTAGTAGTCAATCACCCGCTATTGATTTTTACCTATAGGAAGTAGAAAATACACTTGTTCTCCTTCTTTTATGGATACCAATGTTTCTTTAATCACTGTGCAATATAATTCAACAGGTTCATGCTACTATTTTCTTTACAGCCTGTAAATAAACTCCTGTGTAGTAGATAAACCGACTTTCCAGATATCTTTCACTGCAGCCGAAAAATGCCATTGTCACAGCACTGCATGATTCAGTTAGGCACTCCCCCCCTCACCACAACCACGGCACTGACTCTGATGTGTGGGCTCTCTGGGACTGAGCAGCTTCCTAGGGCTGCTGAGGCTGTAAAGTTTTATGGGTGCAGGCAGCTCCAACCTTCTAGTGTGGAGCAGCTGCTGAGTTTGAACTTCTAACTTGTGGCAAAACATCCAACAGCAACAAAAAATCACTATGCTGCCACTTATGAAGACAATAAAAACTGAAAAATAAAAATGATGATATTAAAGGTATTTTTAGTGCTAGTATTTCACTATTCTTATTCCAGAATACCCAAACTTTCTAAGCCCTACCTTCTCAAGAACTCTATCATCTACTTAAAATTTGTAGAAGAAAAACACAGCTTCTAAGGCTAAGCAGTGCTGCAGGCACATCTAAAAGCAATAAAAATAAACCTCACCCAGTGCAGTTTTCCTTTTTGGTTAGTTAAAATTGTGTTTAGTTATGGAAAGAGGTGTTTTAATTTTTCTTAAAATTCCAACCAATAGATTTCTGAAAAATAAAATCTACATTTGTAAAGAACAAAGTGAAAGCTTAGTTTATTTTCTATAAAGTATTTTTATTTTTACTCTCAGGTTGATTAGATAAAAACATTCCATGATAACATTATTGTCATCCTTAAAGTATTTACTGTTGCCATACAGAAATATAACAAATAGGTGACTTTAATAAACATACACAATTACTTTCTTACAATTTAGGAGTTTAGAAGTTCAAATTCAGAATGACAGCTTGAGGGGAAGAAGTTCTTCAGTCAGCTCTGAGGCAGGGTCAGATCTCTGAGCTTAAACTCCTGGGTAATCTTGGGATTTCTCTTCCCTCATCTCTGTGGACTCACATGTCCTCAAATGTACCTTTTCTATATTCTACAAAATTACTCAAAACACACTTTTCACTAATCTTCTCTCATCAGCATAACAAAAAACATTTTTCACATAGATGTATAGTTACAGACTTACAAGAATTTCATTACACAAATTTTAGGACATCGCAATTAAATCTAGAACACTAATATATTATGTTTATATTATGTCATGTAGCTTTTCTTTCTTTGTTATCATGTATATGTTAAAATAAGAGAGCTAAGTAGCATCACATGTGGTCAATTAACTTGTTCAGATGCTGATAAGCCAGTCCTAAAATTGTTAAAAACAACATTGAACCAGAGGAAGTCAGTGTTGGAAACAAGATAAACCTCCTTCTCTATTTCCATCAAAAGTGTTTGTACCAGGAGTCCTGATAACCCAGTGGTTCGGTGTTTGGCTGCTACTGAAAGGTCCGGGGTTTGCACTTACTAGCTGCTCCTTTGGAGGAAGATATAGCAAATCCACTGCCATTAAGATTGACAACTTCGGAAACCTTCTAGGACCATTCTACTTTGTCCTGTGGGTTTGAAGTCAGTTAGGGTAGATCCCACACCAGTAGAATTAGTGTCTATAGATTTGAAAACATAGCAAGAAGGAGAACCCAATAGACTTGTATTTTGAATCTGTATTTTTCAATTGAAAGTAGCATCTATTTTCTTTTTTTTTTGGGGGGGGGGGCGGGCGGGCATCACTGCCCTCAGGTGGTGGGAGTAGGAGGCTCAACCTTTGCTCCGTGGAGCTGGAATCAAACCTCCATCCCAGTGGACCGCAGTCCCGCGCACAACCACTACGCCACAAGGGCTCAGCCAAAATGTTTTTTTGGTTTTTTGTTTGTTTTTTTGTGGGCATCACTGCCTCTGGTGGTCGTGGACACTACCCAGCCACTGCTGGATTTGAACCGCCAAGCCCGCGGGCTGCAGTTCCACACTCAACCACTTACGCCACCGGGGCTCAGCCCCTCTATTTTCATAATATTTAAAAAAATAGTAACAGAGGGCTGAGCCCTGGTGGTGCAGTAATTGAGTGAGGGACTGTGGCCCACTGGCTTGGTAGTTCAAATCCAGCAGCAGCTCTCCAGGAGCAAGGCTTGGCCTCCCACTCCCACCAGAGGGCAGTGATGCCCATAAAAAAATAGCATAAACTGTACGCATATACAGGTCTATTCAGTTCCATGTAAAAAAAATACAAAACTTTTTGAGTGTTGTTATTAGGTGTTATGAAATCAACTATCGATTCACAGTGACTCCCTGTGACAGAGTAAGATTGCTCCAAAGGGTTTTATAAGTTGTCTTCACAAAGCTGCTCATAGGCTACAGCGCTGACATTTTTGACTAGCCACTGAGGTCTTACTGGTTGTACCACAAGGGCTCAGATCTCAGGAAGAGATCTTTAGATTTCAGTACACTGATAAAGTTTTGGTCTGTAAGTAAAACAGAGACGCTTAATCATCTTTGTGAATGTGATGTAGGCAAGCCACACTGAAGGTGGCCAGGCTGGGAAGCTGAGTAAGTCAGCACACAATGTGACACTTCTGGGAAATGCAACAGCCATAATCTCTGCCCTTCTGCGCATCTCCTTTTCTTTCTCCCACTTCTTTTCTATGATTTAAGCTTTGGCTTATTATTTTAGCCTTGTTATTCTAAGTGGTTTATTATTCTTGATGAATAGTGAATTATTCTAATAGCCCTTATTATTCTATTCATTTATAACTTGAGGCTGATTAGGAATGAATAGCTGCTAAGGAGCTTTTCCAATAGCGAAATTAGATTTCTATATTTTGTGGTGCTTATTTTTCAATACAAGTAATTGTCCTGGTAGTTTTCTTCCATTCTCTATTTCTTCCTCTGCTTTGAACGATAGGGATGGAGCCCAATGATTTCACAATTAAGAAATTTCTTCATTGAGGAAAACCAATTATATTTTCAAAGGATCTTATATTTAACTAGATATCCCACTTTCAAAAAGTATTTCCCAATCATGTTTTATTTCCTAATAGAATATGCAAAAGATTATATGATGTCACTGACTTAGTTGATCACATGTATATTTAATAATGTTACATGCACTAGAAAAATTCCAAAGTTTATTTGATGTCATTGAGTTCTTGCTTTTTTCCTTCCTTGATGCCTACCTCTGGAATTCAGCCTTGCTGTTGTTACTATATTACTAAGTTCTATTGAGCTGGTTCTGATGTATAGTGACTCTCTATAAAGACAAAACACTGCCGAGCCCTGGATAATGCAAACAAGTGTTCTTATATTTGAGTTTCTGGTTGTGGCTATTGTCAATTCATCTCTTTCTAGGACATTTTTTGCCATTACTGCCCCCTGGTGGGAGTAGGAGGCCCAGCCTTCCTCATGGAGAGCTGCTGCTGGATTTGAACCACCAACCCAGTGGGCCGCAGTCCCACACACATTCACTATGCCACCAGGGCTCAGCCCTCTAGGACATTCTTTTCCTCTGTCCCTCTATTTTACAAAATGTCCTTTGCCCGACACTGGTGTCTCCTGAGAATATGTTCAAAGTATGGGAGGCGAAGATTCGCCATCCTTAACTTTAAGGAGTTCTGGCTGAACTCCATCCCAAGACAGATCTGCTTTTCTTTTGGCAGTCCATAGTACTGTCCATTTTCTTTACCAACATCATCATTCAGATGTGTTGGTTTTTCTTTGGTCTTTCTTCCTCAGTGTTCCAATTGTACAAGCTACTGAGAATATCATGGCTTGGCCAGGTGTACCTTAATCCGCAATGTAACACCCTTGAATTTCAACACTTTAAAGAGGTCTTGTGCAGCAGATTTACCTTTCTTAGCTGTGCCCTACTATGTTTTATGTAATATTATATACATCCATTTGTGCATATGTGGGTATGCTTATGGTTATGCTTTTTCAGGTTTTCTGGGTGAGCATTACTCAATGTTATCATTGTAATAATAGTATATTGTCTTAGACCAGATTCTCTAGAGATGCAAAGATAGTGTGTTTCAATATGTGTATTTGTATATATAATAAACACCACTATCTTTGCTGTGTGTGTGTGCTTAGATCAAGGAAATGGCTTGCACACAGCCATAGAAGCAGGAAAATTCCAAGTCTCTCGATCAGATGTCAGGTTGAAGGCTTCCCCAGAATGGAACAGCTGTTGGAACTGATAGTTCCACAGGATCAGTAGGTCAAACAGTGGGCTTGTGCCAGCAGGGACAGATGAATCCAAGGCTATCTGCTTACATAAGATTAGCAGGGTCACCAGGCGGCACTCTAGCAAGCCACTGACTCAAGTCCCCAGAACCAAAGGTTGATGAGCTATATACAGGATCCAGACCCAGCAAAAAAGGTTAGCTGATGCTTCACAGGGTTCATTATATTGGAAGCACCCCCAAGGAGATCGGTCATGGTGGGTTCCTAAGTCTTCATTTACAAGCACCTTAAAGTAAAGGCTCTGCTTGGCTGGGCCAAATTGATAGAAAACCTTAATTATCAGCCATTTGTGTACTTTTCTGGAACAGTAACTAACTTCTTAGCATTCTCTCGATGAAGAGTAAAAATATGTGATATTAAATACTATGATTGGACACAAAATAGAGGATTATATTTGTGTCATTAAATATATCGTCTTAAAAGGGAACATTATTAAAAATTACAATTAAAAACTAATATAACGGGCTGATAACAGAAAGATTGGAGGTTTGAATCATTTCAGGTATATCTTGGAAATCCTGCTGATTGACTTTGAAAACGAATTACCTGTGGAAAAGCCTATGCAACCCAATTCTTCTCTGACACACAGGGGAAGACCATGGGTCACAATCAACTCAACTAAGTTGACTTGGGCAGAAATAATCTCATTTTAGGTTGCTTTTACTATTTATCTATTGAGTACAATGAGATAACTTCACTTAAGTGCTCATTTCCATTACTCCTTTTGCTCTTAGCTTTCCTCTCAAAATTGCCAGGGCTTCTCATCCAAACATGTAGCAGATTATATAAACTTGAAAATCATTGTTTGCTGAAGACTGCAGAAGTTGACCCAGAGCTCTTTAGTGGAGGAAAGAGAGTCGAGAAACATCGTTTATGTTTCTAACAGAGTATAAGAGACACATTTCCTTGTGGTGGGTCTAACTGTAAATAGAGAGCTATGCAGAGACACATCTCTACGCTACTCAAGTTGAGCACTCCCAAATTGTAGAGCTATAGACTTGCAGTATTTAACTCACTTTAAACATGTAAACCTTGGGGCTGAGCCCCGGTGGCGTAAGTGGTTGAGTGTGGGACAGCGGCCCGCGGGTTTGGTGGTTCAAATCTAGTGGCTGCTCTCAGGAGCGGAATTGGGTAGTGCCCACGACCACCAGAGGCAGTGTTGTCCAAAAACAAAAAAAAATGTAAAACTTTTAGGTTAGGATATAATAAATCCGCATGAATCAAAATGAAAAGTCATATGGTCATCAAAACACTATTAGTAGGCTATCCAAAGTAATCACAAATATCAGATATCATTTATACTTTATGGACTTATCCTCTATTAATTTAGCTCACCTTTACTGATTGACCAAGAGCCCTGCTTATGCACTAAGGCTGCTAACTGCAAGGTCTGCGGCTGAAAGCGACCAACTGCTCTGGTGGGAGAGAAAAAAATGACTTTCTGCTCCCGTAAAAAGTTACAGTCTTGAAAACCTGTTGTGGCAATGCTACCCTATTCTAAAGGGTACTTTTTGTCGACTTCAACTTAAAGGGAGTGACTTGTAATTTTGAGTTTAGTGACTGCAAATATAACAATTATGAGACTGGGACAGGACTGAGCAGAGAATCCCATTCTGTTTGATACAGTGTCACTATGAGTCCAAAGAACTAACAGGTACCTAACAGCAACAATGACAACAAGTGTTCAAATTTATTCTTAGGAAATTGTAAAATTTTGAGACCTACCATTTCAAACGTCAACAATAAGTAAGTTATTCTTTGTTTTAAAAGTACACAGTCATGATAACTTTAAATGTAGTTAATGACTATGAGTATGCATACACAGTTTGCACAGGATACACACACCTGCATATATATATATGCATATAAATATATAAAATATGTATTATATATAATATGTTGGTATATATAGATATAAATTACAATTTTACTTTTACCTGTATTCTGCAGCTCCAAATGCTAATAACCATGCTTTAATAATGGTTGCTGTTTTCACTTGTTCCTTTAGTAGTTTGTGTATTGGACTGCTAACTCCAAGCTCAGAAGTTAGGACCCAGCAGCCACTTTGCAGTAGCAATATGAGACTGTGTCCTTAAAGATTGATAACTTCAAAAGTGCAAATAGGCTATCCTCTGCCCTGTGAGGTTATGATGTATTATAAATGCTGTCTGTCAGCAAATAGAGTACAAATGAAAACAGAACTAATTGCATTAGATTAAATTCCAGCTCTTAGAATTCCTACAAGACAGAGGGGAAGTGTTCCACAGTGTTTCCAAGGCTGCACATCTGTACGGAAGCAGCCTGCAACCTCTTGGCACTGAAGTCTGTGCCACTACAACTCCTTTAATATTGTACAGCCAGAATCAACATGCACAGCTGGATGGATTTTCTCCCTCTCCTGCCCCACCAGTAGCCCTTCCTTCAATGATGATTTTTTTTTTTAAGAATAGAAAAAGTATAAGCAATGATACTCTTGAAATTCTTCTCCAGTATGGGAGGCATCAGTGCAGTAATTCCTACAGTTTTGTAATCCCCACAGAACTATGTATAAATCACAGTGTTCTATCTCAGAAAAATAACTTAAAACAGATTTTTTAATTAAACATGTGGATCTTGAACTTATTCTCTCTATTGCTTTCACCTTAAAGACGGTTGCCTGAAAAAATGGTGTTTGTATTTTATTTCTCCCTTTATATAACACGTCATGGGGGGCAAATTAAATATCTACTCTGATCCTCTAATTGAATATTTCAATAATTTCTAAATACAAGTACATAAAAAAGACAAGACATAATTAAGTTTTCAGAAGTAAAATTATTGGCAACCGCCTTCTCATGATTTCAACTTGTCAAAGCCAACAGTCAACTGAAGACTGTTTATGCTCAATGTCTGACTACAATCTGAGTGCAAATGAAAATGCTTCTACTCTTCATTCTAATTATTGAATTTGAGATTTAAAATGCCAGCTTTCTGAGAAGCTGAAATCAACCAAACCATGAATTGTAGATTAAGTGTCTTGATGTTTTCAAAATGTAATAAACAAAGAGCTTTGATATTTCCTTTCTCTTAGAAAACATTACAGTGCTCTTATCATTGTTAGTGAACTAGTATGCCCACATCGCTCTCCTCAAAACTTTTAAATTTATGGACTGGAAGTTTTATGCCTCCCTCTTGCCCAAGGACTTTTCAATCATAGTAGAATACTTATCAACTGGAGTTACTCAATCATTCCTGTCTTGCAAACATGAAATACATCCACACAAAATTCTCACTAGTTGAAGGAACATCGTTTTAAGATAGTCCCATACTTTCAGTAGCGAAACTTCATTTCTATGGAAACAGGATTGTATAGCCTGCAGCTCATGTTAGCCCAGCCTCCGATACTAGCTACTGTTAGCTTCTATCTATTTGTTTCACTATGAAAAAGAATAAAAGAGATGTCAAAGTAGTTAGGGCCAAGGTAAGGGCTTGTGATACTTCTTAGAAAAATCTGATCTTATCGCAGTTGATCCAATTTCTGTAGGAACAAGATACGAAGACAACTTTATCCTGAGAATGAGATGGCTGGCTCAATTTAGCTCTAAGCTTTCTGATTATCTCTATGAGAAACTGTTAAATAAAATAAAGGAGCATTTGGATTTCTCTTAAGTAGAAATATTTATGAATTAATTAATTAAACATAGAAAAGTTCCATTGAATCTAAATGAAAAAAAAATATTTTCAATCAACATTTTGTCTGCCTCTATAATAGAAAGACACTTAGATATTACCTTTTAATTCTTTCAATCATAAAATTATACAACTTGCCTGTTTAAATGAATGGCATGAGCTCTCTCAGAGTAAAACAATGGTAATCTAATTACTGCTTTAAGGCATGAGTCATCGTAGACTAATATTTATTATTTTCAAAAGCAAATGCCTCATGGGATTAGTTTTCAGTATTAAGAGATGAGTTGAAATACTCCCCCAGAGCAGTGAAAGGGTTAGCCTGCTAACCAAAATGTGAGCAGTTGAACTCAGGACAGGCTCTCTGGGAAAAGAGAAGGCAGTCCATTTCCTGAATGGCTAGTGACCTCAGAAGTTCTACAGAGTCATTCTCCCCTGTACTCTAAGGCCACGAAGAATGGGATTCACCTAGATAGCAATGAGGATAACTGCTGAATTTCAAATATTTAAGTTAAAGATATGATATTACTATAATTGAAATGTCTCATGATCACTTGACTTGCCTGTCACTTTCTCATGATTCTCCTTTATTTCTTCATATATATAAATATATAAGAATTTCAATAAAATTTGTGTTCAATCAAGGAGTCCTGGTAGTGCGGTGGTTTACACATTGAGTTCCTAGCAGCGAGACCTGTATTGCAAAGCCATCAACAGCTCCATAGGAGAAAGATGAGGCTGTCATTTTCCATCAAGGTTGAGTTCAATATCATTATAACTGAGGGGGAGTCATGGGGAGGGGACAAGCCAGGTAGGGTACAGTATAGCAACAATGAAATGTGCAACTTTCTTCAATGCAACCCTCCCCTCCCCACGATGTTCCCAATTCTCCCTTACAAATCCAGCTAGATCAGAGGATGTACAGTGGTACAGATAGGAACTGGAAACATGGAGAATCCAGGACAGATGACCCCTTCAGGACCAGTGGTGAGAATTGCAATACTGGGAGGGTAAAGAAAGGGTGGGGTAGAGAGGGGGAACTGATTACAAGGATCTACATATAACTTCCTTCCTGGGGGGTACAGACAACAGGGAATTGGATGTACAGAGACATTGGACAGTGTAGGGAATCACAAAATATTAATAATTGATATAGTACCCAGGGTTTACGAGGGAGGGGGAGCAAGGGAGGGGAAATACGAGAAGCTGTTATCAAGGGCTTAAGAATGAAAATGTTTTGAGGATGACAATGGCAGCAAATGTACAAATGTGCTTTGTATACAATGGATGGAACTATGGATTATGGTAAGGTTTGTATAAGCCCCCAATAAAATTTTAAAAAATGACTTTTTAAAAAAGAAAGAAAAGCATATCAAAATCATGATAGATGTTGTGTAGACCATGAACAGATAGTTATTTATGATTGACGATGTTCTAAAAAGAAAAAGATTGAGTTTCAAAAATTCAATAGACCAGTACCACTCTGTCCCCCCGAGTCTCCGTGACTCACAATTGACTCTATGGAGGAGGGTGTGAAAGTTAAAAGAGAAGAGACTTGAGGAGCTTGAAAATGAGAAGCAACAAGTGGTTCTTAATATGTTGTGGGGTAAGCATGGGCCTACTAACATCAAGGTTGGTGGTTCAAACTCTGTCAATCATTCCATGGGAGAAGAATGAACCTGTCTGTTCCCATAAAGAGTTCAACCCTAGGAAATCTTATACAGGCGTCCTCTGAGTCAAAGTACACTCAAGAGCAGTGAAACTGTTGTTGTTGTGTTTTTAAGAGACAGGTTAAATTGTATTTGGCTAAAATTTTCTACTCAGAAGCAGAAGAAAATCATTAGCACCAGAAAAGGCAGGTTACAAAAGAGCATGCACTATATGATTTAATGTAAATTTATGTGCATAGAAAACTCTGTGGCTGCATATACAATAAGATAGAAAATAGTATCATTGCTGAGTGAAATAAGCATAATACTTTAATTTTATAGTTGTTTTTATTTATATTTATTTTCTACATTACAGATGCATAGCTGGTTGTATAATAATCAAAGATTATGTCCGTTAAAATTTGGAATCAAGAAAAGAAGTTAATATATTTATTCTCCTTCATACTAGATTCTGAGTGCTCATTTAGTCATTATTTCTCAGTGTACATGAATTGATTCCTATTAAACATGTAAAAGGTTTTAGTTAAATATTAAAACAATAGCTGCTCTTTAAATTACATAGTAACTTGACACAGAGAATGAAAACTGAGCAAAACCAATGGGGAGAATTTATAACAGTTAATCTTCCTAAAAATTGTGATGTCTGACAAAAGTTAGGCCTATCCTTCAACAAGCAAATCATCTCATAGTATTCCATATATCCTTTTAAAATTAATTATTATCTCTTTCTCCTTGCTATAATTAAAGAAATCTTCTTTCATGGTAGCTAGACCCTTCATTCTTACAATAATTTCCTCATCCAAAAAAAATCCTAAGCATAAAGATAAAGAACTTGAAAGAAGGAAAGGAGGGGGGAGAGAGAAAAATGTACATGATTCCAGGTCTGCTCCCTGACCTTCATCACTATCTCCCCACTGGTCATGGGGGCTCTCCGGGAGATGTGCCTCCCAGTCTGAGGTTCATTTTGGGGGCTCTTCAGGGGTGTCCTAGCTTGGCTTTGCTCTGGTTGCTGATGTGTTCTGTTCTCTTCTTGGTTCACTCTGCTGTGGGAGTTTCAGGCCACACACATTCGGGCCTCTGCTCCTACCCTCCTTCCATATGAGAACACTTTGCTCTAGCAGTTGACGTTCTGAGATGCTCACCCGACACAATCGTGGAAGACAAAACAGATGCCTCTGCAACTGTGGTGAAGCAGGCAGATGGTGCCTGATTAAAAGGAGATATAGCATTGGGGGTCTTAAAGGCTTAAACTTAAAAAAACTGCCATTCTGCAGAGAAGAAACGAGCTCGCATGGAAGAAACATGCTGCTGGTATGATCATGGAGTCACCAGGACTGGGTAATAGGCCCCAGAAGACACACAACAAACAAATACCTGAGCAAAAACGTATTGTGCAGAATGAGTTGGGGCCCATCTGTAGTGAATGGAATAATACCCCTACAGAGGGCCCATAGGGAAGGGGTGAGTCAACCAGGGTGTCGTGAAACATCAATGGAAGACACTGTGTTCCTCTGCTTCCTCGAGACTTCCTCACCACCCTCAACCCCGTTTCCATGACCCAGTGCTGCTTCAGTTCAGAATAGCCCGGAGGATGTACACAGGCAGACATATGACATGGGGCTCACAACACTTGGAATCTAGAAATCGGAGTGGGAATACCAGAAGGGTAGGGGGAAAGGGAGGAGAGAAGGGAGAAAGGGGAACTGATAGCAATGATTGACACATAAGCACACACCCCTCTCCAAGGGGAAGAACCACAGAAAAATTGGGGGAAACAAGACAGCGGCCAGTGAATATATGAAAATAATAATTCATAATATTTCAAGAGGGTATGAGGGTTGGTGGGAGGGAGAAAAAAAGGAGCTGCTACCAAGGGCTCAATAGCAAGCAAATGTCTAGAAAAAGAATGAAGGCAACATACATACAAACATGCCTGATGTAATCGATGTATGGATTGTAAGGAGTTGTAAAGTCCCCAATAAAATGATCTTTCATTAAAAAATAAGTAAAATAAAGATATACAGCTAGAAATTTGACACCAAAAATAAGTAAAATAACAAACCTGAATTCAAGATTAAATATTTTTATTATTTATAAACATCAAGATTTTAGCTTTTCTAAATCATTATAACTCTTTTAAAGAATTTTAGGGGCTGAGCCCTGGTGGCATATGTGGTTGAGTGTGAGACTGCGGCCCGCGGGCTTGGCAGTTCAAATCCAGCGGCAGCTCTCAGGAGCAGCGCTGGGTAGCTCCTATGACCACTGAGGGCGGTGATGCCAAAAAAATTTTTTTTTTAATTTAAAAAATTAAAAAGAAGAATTTTAAAATTTATTTAGACAATAAAAGAAATACTTTGATGGGCTAAATAAATATTTTGAAGACATTTTGATTGAAATTAACTAGTAGAAAATTGTGTCTGGTAATAATTTGCTAATAGCACTTTAACAAGTAATTTGTCTAAACCCATATTTAAAAGCAAATCTACTTTGAAATTTGTACAGTCCTGTGCTAACTTTATTTTTAATGGAATTACTTACACTGTACTTGAAATTAAGAAAAGTAACAATTTTATAGTGTTAGATTTCTTCCCACAAGGGAAGGTGAGATGTCTTTCTAGTTTCCATACCTTATTTTTTTAATCCTTCAGAATTTATGAATGTTTGTTTTATAGATAGTGTTCATGTCTGGTTAATTTTCAGAAGTTAAAATATTACTTCATAGCATTTGTTAGAAGGATTTATGCTAATGTAAAAGTGGGTGTGTGTTATGGGGTGGTGGGGGTTCTGTTCAATTTTTATCTGAAGAGTCTAGTTCCAGAATTAGAATCCTTTCAAGTGTAGCCATAGACAACTACAATGCTTTGCAGTTCATTGCAGTTGTGTGTGTGTGTGTATGTGTGTGCGTGTGTGTGTGTGATGCACCCATGACTCACCCTGTACATCTCCACTCAGATCACGTTAGTTGGGGCCTTGACAGATTATCTTTCTACTCCAGCCTAACCACCCTACCCTCTTCCTGAGTCACTTGATCCGTTAAAGAGATGGGAGTCTTTCTTTCGGGGGCAGCTTGTGTTGCAGCAATTCCTCCAGCTTCACTCAATCTACCTGCTCCTGGTGTGCAGTGGTCTGCCACTCAGGAGAACTAGAACTCTGAGAAGCCCGTGGTTCTGAGGAGCCTTGATGGCACCGTGTTGACAAATATCCCAAACCCAAACCCCTGACCATGTTGCTGTTTCTGACTCACAGCAGCCCTGCAGGGCAGAGTCGATTGGCTCTTGTGAATTGCCAAGACTAACTCCATAGGGGATGAAGGCCCCATCTTTATCCTGTGAAGCTGCTGCTGGTGTCGAACTTGTGGATAGCAGCAAGTAATTAATTAAGGGTTTAATTATTACTTGTCAATCTCGCCCTTTCCCAAGTTGATTACCTCAAATGTGACTATTTGCCACTACTGATGACTTCAATGGATCTTCTCATTCTACTGTTTAATTGTTTTCTACTCTTGGTGTTGGGTTTCCTTTTGAGAAGGGCACTTTGAACACCCAGAGACAATTATGAGAGTGTCTTCCCTATTCTAGTATGTATGAATAGCTTATTTTTTCACAGTCTGCTTTCATGTTTTAGCACTGTGAGGACAATGATGAATAATGGTTAGGGTGGGGGATCTCCCTCTACACAAATCACAGCATCGAGGGAAATACTAGAATGTGTTTACATCTAACATCTTATTTATTTTTCTGATAGATATAATTTTAAAAGATTATCAGTCTTGCATATATCCATCTCATAAGGTTGTCAGTTTATAAAGAACTTTTACATTTATAATGCCATATTCATGTCTTACATTCTTCATCACTAGTTGAAAAATAAATTCACTGCAATGTTTCATCAATAAATAAACTGCCTGAGATTTCAGAAATTGAATCTTAAACATTGATTTATTAAGAAAGAAGATTTGAATAGAAAATTAATATTCTGCCAAGTAGCAAATTAAATGATAAGCTTAGTGAAAAAAAAACATTGATTTACATGAGAATCACTGACTTCTTTAAGCCAACAAAGCAGTTTGGTCCCATTTTATCTAATAAAGAAAGGTTTCACTTAATTTGAGTTGAAATCAGCTTAAAGCAGATAACTTCACAGTAAAAGGACCTTTCAGAAAATGAGTGATGACTTACATTGGGACAGAATGCAAGAAACTCATTTGACCACAGAGGTTTTAGAATTTGAAGGAAGCACAGGAATCACCAAATCCCCTCCCTGACTCCCTCTGTAGCATCCATGTTAGTGTTCGTTCCTTATCCACGTGAGTGCCCAACCCATGGCAAGCTCACTGGTTACAGAAGCTTTCATTTCATTTAGGGGCTTTGTAAATAACCTTTCTCATGTTACAGGCTAATATGATTTCCTATAACTGGATCCATCATAGGTTTTCAAAGAGTAAGATCCAAGAATTTACAACTATAGCTCATCTCCAGATTAAACTTCTCAGAAAAGTTCCTTTTTATTTTATTTACCATAGAACCTTCTTGACTGTCTCCCTTTTATTTGCACCAATACTGTAGTTTTTAATATATTTCAAATATCAAAGCTGGAGTTGATCACATTTTTATGTAAATGATGCACACATCATAGGCTTTTGTTAACTACTCCCAAACCACTTTCCCCCAGATATTCTGCAAGCATTATATGCTAAAATTATATACTGGCTACCTAAAATACTTCAAAAGGAAAAACACCTAAAATATGTGTTATTTGTTAAAACTTCAGTATTTTATAATATGGGGATGCAAGTCAAAAGATAATTCTACAAAATCATAGAAAGTTTTATTAAACAAAATTATCCACTGTGAAGGAATTATTTCTCATTATCTTCTTCACTGAGATTCATACATTTCTGAAGCTAGTGCTTCTGTCTTGTTAAGTCTGCCCTATAGAATCCTAGACTCTGATATACTGCATCTCAATATGACAGTTTCAACATGAGACTCATGTTACCTTTCAATATTCTTTGATTGGGGATATAAAAAGTTTTTTAAAGATGAAGAAAATCTTGAAGGGGTAAATTTACAAAAAAAAAAAAAATTGTAGTAGGCCAACCCTTGCTAACTGCAAGGACAAAGCAGGTGCATTGTCCTCCTGGAGGTGGGAGAAATCTCACTGCCACTTTCCATTGCCCTTTTCTCACCAAATATAGTTTTTATTTTCTTAAAATTTCTTCCAAATAAGTTCTCAGTATTGCCTTATATCTCTGGGGAAAAATCTATCAAGATGACTCTCTTAGAATTCTGAAAAATAGTTGCTATACTGTTCTGAACTACTGTCTTTGCCTTAAATTTAACTGGCCCAGAAGATATCCCCCAGAAATCACTATTATTGGACCTTTATTTGAGGGCCCTCTAATGTCACCAAGACAAGTGTCTCATTAAGAGAACTTGGCTTCAGTCATCTATGGATTGCAGAAGCATATTTAAACACATTTTATTTGAAAAAAATACATACACATTTATATGATACGTTTGACATCCACATATAGAATGTTTTATTTGTTACATACTACACTTAGTTGCCCTTCAAAATTATATAAAGACAATACTAATTATGTCTTTTCATTTTTCTGATAGCCTTCTCATATTGCTCTTTTATTGAGATCCTAGTAGCATAAAAGTTTGCATTAACCTTGTTTGTAATACAGTGAGGCTATCTTTTCCATTCTTTGAGTACTAGATCCTTCTCATCCCCAAAATTGTGATCTAATTTTTATTACTATTGAAGTTAGTCTTTTAGTTGAAAGTTTTAAAACACACCAAGAGATTTAATTCTGATTCTATAAACCCTCACCCTTCCATTAAAAAAGTTCATCATTTATCATTACTAAAAATGTTGACCAATTGTCAAAGGGAAGAGCCTTATGGAATGCCACACTAGATTTAAAAAGCTCTATGAGATGTTCATTTGTGATTGTGTCTCCAGCACTAGGAATAATGTCTGGCATATGTAGGCATTCAATAAGTATATTTCAAGAAGATACTTCTAAAATTCACTCTTATATGGAATGGAGCATATTGACAGTCTTAAAATACTATCACCTAGTCATCTAATCACTCAATATTTATACTAATGTACTACATGTATCCCTAATACATATACATCACACACATATATTTTATTTCATAATATAGCGATGATATTAATACATTGTAAAAATTCCTCCAAGTTAATTTGTTTGGCTGTAAACTATTTATTTTATCAGAAACATGAAACTTTATTATTGATCTTTCCATTAATATCATGAATATTATCAGTATAAATTTTGTGTTAATGACCCTTATACAAATATCATAAACTGATGGGGATTCTTTTTTCATGAAATAGATTATCTGAAGTGAAATGTATTTACAGATTGATTTTCAAAAGCACTTTGACAATTCATCTTTCTTCCTGGCTTCTTCTCACATTGCCTCTTTTCTATGCCAAAATTGGAAGATAGCTACATGACCAAGCTACTGGAATATGTTCATATTTCTGACTAATCCAAAGAAAAGTTTTCTGACAGAAGGTTGGAATTATTGAACATTACATTCGAGTAAAATTTTCCTGGAATTATTTGTTAAATGGTTGCAACAGTATGAGCATATTATCAGATATCTGCAAGAAATCATGCCATATTCAAAAAGAGAATGTTGAATGAAGTACATCTTTGCAGATGTCAGACGGATCAAGGCTGAAATCAGAGAATCCCAGAGAGTGTTTCAGTGACTATGCAAAGGCGCTTGATTGTATGGATCATAACAAATTATGGGTAACATTTTTAAAAATAGGCATTCCAGAACACTTAATTATACTCATGTGAAAACTTTACATAGACAAAGAAATGGGCATTTAAAGAAAACAAGGGGATATTGCAGACATTAAGAAATGATACAATAGTGTTTAACCTGTTCTTATTAAATTTGTTTGCTGAACAACTAATATGAAAATGTGGACTATGTGAAAAAATGCAGCATCAGGATTGGAAGAAGACTCATTAACAACCTGTAATATGAAGATGATGCCACTTTGCATGTTGAAAGTGATGAGAACATATACATACACATAAAGATCAAAGCCTTCAGTATGGGTTACATCTCAGCATAGAGAAAACAAAGATACAATAAACCAAACTCAAACTCAACAATCATTGAGATGATTCCAACTCATTGTGACTCTCTAGGACAGAAAAGAAGAACCGCACCTAAGGGTTTGTGAAACGAGAAGTCTTTTATAGGAGGAGAAAGCCTCATCTCTCTTCTGTTTAGTAGTTTTGAACTACAGACCTTGCAGTTAGCAACCTGATTTGCAACCCACTCTGCCACCAAGTATTAAAGATCCAATAAGCAGCATCAGTATAAGCAAGGATTTCATTTGACTTGTATGCACAATCAATTTGACTTCCATCCACAATCATTGCCCATGGAAGCAGAAGTCAAGAAATCAAATGAAGTATTGTCTTGGGTAAATATGTTGCAAAGTATTTCAAGACAGTGTTAAAAACATTTTTTCCATTTGAGGGCTGACTTGTGCCAAGCCCATGCCATAATATTTTCAGTTGGCTAAATATAATGCAAAAGATGATCAGTGAGTGTAGCATGTCAAATGAAAAATCATGGTTCTGAATTATGGTGTGAAAAAATAACACTGAATTTTCCATGGAGTTAGCAAATATGTTTTAAAATTACAGAAACAAATGTTCCATAGAACATTCCATAAAAGTGAGGCCTACAAGACTCACGTCAAGTATTTGAAACACAGCATCAGTAAGAATCAATTCTTGGCGAGTGCTAGTGTGGGTGCAAAAGTAGAGTGTCAGGGAAAGAGAGAGAGAACCTCATTGGCAGTGTTTTGGCAATGTGGGCACCATGGGTTTTAGTGTTGTTTCTTAGGCAGGGTTTTCTGGGGAAAGGAAACCAAGGCACACAGATGTGTATAAGAAGGACATTCGTATCAATAAAGCCAACCAAACAGACACAGAGCTCACAAATCCTACTCAATGCCATCAAATGAGCCAAGTGATAGCTGTAGACGCTTCTGAATTCATGCAATTGTTGAAGGATGAACCAAGACCATGGAGAAGGAAAGTAGAGGCCACAGGCTGCTGGAGATGAGCTGAGTGGATCTAAGGTGGGGAACATGTCTGGCTGATGGTGGCCACTGGTTCCAATTCCAGAAAGCCAGACAGAGGTTCCAAACCAGCAGGAAAAACAAGAAGAGGCAGGTTCTTTGCATAGCCTGTTTGGAGAGATCAAATAGGCCACACATACCTTTAAGGGGATGTCATCAGGCTGTAACAAAACTAAACTCGAGCACGTGGTGATGACTGTGTAGATGCGACACATACACACATATGCCTACACACATGCACTAAATATACTCCATGTATGTCTTACAAAATATTTATTCATAATATTCATTCTACTTGAAAATATATGTATAGTAAATATACACATTTGGATTACTCTTTGAGGAACTACTATGGATTGTCTTTTGTTCATTTATACAAACAAATCTCATTAGAGAGATTAAAAACTTTGTTTTTCATAGTCACAATTTTAAAAATCTGATTTTATTGCATATTCTATTACTTATTAACCTTTAAGTTAAATACCTCTTTCTAAATTATGTTTGCCACTTAATTGT
>PVJH01002733.1:0-78221 GCA_004026705.1 Nesogale talazaci | reverse complement strand
TCTTTGTAAAGGAAAACACAACAGGGAACAGGAATAAGGAATGAGAGACTTCAGACAATAAGGTTGGTCTTCCATCTATAAAAGAGAGACATATTCATTCAGCCCAGGAAAGTCTGGTCTCCATATCAAAGCTTTACAATAATCCTCTCTTCCCCTAGTGTTTAATGAAAAGATTCCTCCTGGAGGTGGCACCACAAGGACTTACCATCAGGTTCTCTGGTTTCCAGAATTGTCTTGTCCTACATTGTTACAATTAATCTTTCTTTAATCACATTGTATTCATATAACTTTAATTCCCATGTCATTCAATAAGTTTCTTTGCATCTAAAAGCATTTGAGCATATTTAACTTTCTCCTTAATATTTGCTTTTGAATAAAATGTTAAATTTTAAGTTGGTTCCAATCTCCTTTATATTGATATATCTGCTAAAATATGAATCCATGAAATACTAAATTTAGTTGTGATCTAACTTTCTAAACCTGCGATGAGATGAAATTGGCTTCTTATATTTTCCTCTCTGTTTGCCATATGATGGAGTCAGAAGTCTATAACATAGTTTCTAGGTTAGTTTCCAACTATTCCATATACTGTACATTACATTTACATCACATTACACATTTGGGGACACAGGCAATTGATGCTTTCTCTGATTTTCTGGTGCTATCAAGTGAGCATATCCACTGTCATGTCACAGAGTAGATATAAATAATTAAAAGATAAATAGATTTATCTAACTATACCATCAATTTCCCAATACTTTTCTGCTGGCAGAAACTCACATTGTTCAAGATTTCACCTTTTTATGACACAAAGAAGCGGTTCCCCTTACCCAAGGTCAAGGACAACTCTTGAACTCTCTATACCAATCATTGGTATTCCATTCCCTTCATAATTATAGTTCTCATAATGAGTTATGTTAATCTGTTTAATGAGGCATGAAAGAACACGATAGCTAAGCACCATATAAACCTTCATCTCTTAAAAAATGTACCCCCAAAATTCCCTGATTTCTTCTTTGTTTAGCTTAATTAGTAAAGAATGTTTGCTATGAACATTGCCATCTGTTAAAGAATTATCTATAGGGGATCAAATTAACATTAGCAACTTGAAAAGGTATAAATTCAGGGGGCAGTTAGTTCATGTTAATACAGGAGTAACTCATAAAAGATAGATGATTATACAGCTGGAAGAACATAGTCATATCTCTGAATTGCACATGCACATGCACAATGTTTGCTTGGGTGTGTACATTTCCAGAACCAACAAAAATAAGGATAGATAACAATAAGCTATAACAAGGAATAATGCGATGAACACTGTAATAGCCACACAATTCTATGGATGAAAGTCCCTTTAAAGGATTTCTATCTTCTAAAATATAAGATCAGCTTGTTAATCTGCCTACTCCTGATCCACTTTAACACTGAAATTCATAGCTGATCATAATAAACTCCATATTATCTCATGCTTTTATTCACCTGCCTAACTTCTATTAAACTTTCAGGACTTAAATTCAGGAGGTAGGTAGATAGGTGTAGATAATAGATAGACAGATGATAGATAGACAGACAGATGAAGCTTAACTGCCTTGATTCCATTGTGATTCATAGCAACCTCACAGGGAAGGGTGGCCCTGGCCCTGGGTGTTCCTAAAATTATAAAACTTTTTTTGTGTTTGTTTTTTGGGGGGGCATCACTGCCCTTTGGTGGTCATGGGAGTTACCCAGCGCTGCTCCTGAGAGCTGCCGCTGAATTTGAACCACAAAGCCTGTGGGCCGTGGTCCTGCACTCAACCACTTACGCCACCAGGGCTCAGCTCCTCAAATTAGAACTCCTCATTGAAATCCTCATCTTTCTCCAGCAGAGTGACCAGTGGTTTTGAACTTTTCACTAGGTGGTTATGAGCCCAAGGTGATTATATTCACCCTATATGTGTTGCTTTTTCAGTCATCTATTCGATGAGACATGAAAGAACACTATTGCTAAGTGCTTCATCTCTTAAAAGTGTACCCCAAAAATTCCAATTTCTTCTTTGTTTAGCTTAATAAGTAAAGAATGTTTGCTATGAACATTGCCATCTGTTACAGAATTATCTATAGGGGATCAAATTAACAATAGCGACATGAAGAGGTAGAAATTCAGGATGGGGGCAGTTAGCTCATGTTAATAATACAGGAGTGTACATAATCAGCATCACGAAATGGCTCGTAAACGGCCCCTCACCCAAACACCACGCTTTTGGCAGAAAATGTTCTCAGCAAGAGTTATCCTGAATGCATTTAGCCAATTCTCTGTTTTTGCCTAATAATACTTTGAACAGATGCCTTAGCTTACTTTAGTGAAAGACTGGTAATCAACATAATATAGATAGATAGATAGATGATAGAGAGATAGATAGATAGATAGATAGATAGATAGATAGATAGATACACACACTTGCACACAAACACACAAAACAAAATGAAATATGTGTGTTATTTCTCTGTTGTAATATATACTCCTTTGACAGAATCCATATTAGTCATTTTAGCCTAATCCTTCCTTGCCCCGCGAGTGGAGTACAATACCTGACAATCAATGGTAATCAGTCATTGAATACCTCTCAGAGCAACTTTAGCCTTTTTACCCCCCCGAGACCCTATAATACACTCTCAGAAGAGCACTGCTGTTTCTTGTTCCTTTTATCCTTTCAGGTATATGATCAAGCTTCCTTTGCTTATCTGTTTGCATATATATATACACACACACACATATATATATATATTTGACATACATTCAAACTCTTTCCATTTTGGGGCAATCTCCTTTTTAGAATAAAATATGTCACTCTCTTGCTGCATTTGCCTGTGCAAGTGCATGTAGAAAATATTTATAGAGTGTTGAGATTATAAAATGAAAAAATTACCAAAAGTAACTAAAGTTTCTGAATTTTTATTAAGGTGGTTTTCTTGTATCGGTTTTAGAAGATATATGTAAGTATAAACAAAGAGTTTGATACAAAGTTATACAAACATTCATAAAGCAAAAACGTAAAATGTGAAGTTATTGTTTCTTCACATATTTTTCCATTTGTTTTATAGATTTTAAAAGGCACTGTTTCTATCTAAACCTTCCTTAAGAAAGTCTGTACTCTTTGACTTATGTCATGTCAAAACAGCGACTTCCCGGAATTCAAATCACATTATTTAAAATTTTTCTATAAAATCTGGGTGTTAAAAGAAGTTTGAAGAAACAAGGTCAGGGTTGTAAGGTAGATATAGGTTATGGTTTCCCCAAGAAATTCCCGTAGTAGCGCTCAACCTACCCATGTAGAATGGGCAGGTACATTGCCATAATGGAAATAAAATCCCATGTAAAAAATTCCAGGCCATAAAAAAAAAATTCCAGGCCAATTCTCACCAATGCAGTTTTCAATTTTCGTAAACGTCTTTCTAATAAGACTGAGTTATTGTTGACCTGTGTCCTTAAGAAAACATCAAAATCATCCCATTGGAATCACACACAAAAACAACAGTTATCATTTGTTTTCAAGTCTTTAGTATGTCTTTGAAGTGCCAAAGAGGAAATAGGTCACTTTGAGGACTATAGTGCACCTGACTCAAGCCAGGGTTTTTTCAATCGTGTGTGTGTGTGTGTGTATGTGTGTGTGTGTGTAAATGCTGGACAATGATAAGGAATGCTATAGAAGAATGAATACACTTGAATTATGTTGTAGACAAATGATATCTATGCCAGGAGAATGAGCCAAATCTATCTTGGAAGAAGTGCAATCAGAATGCTCCTCTGAAGCAAGGAGGGAGAGACGGCATCTCATGTATTTTGGACGTGTTATCTGGCTGAGTCTACTTGTTGGGCTTTGATATCATTCTTGGTAAAGTACTGAGCCAGTTTAAAAGAGAAAGTCCCTCAAGAAGCTAGATGGAAACAACGGCTGCCACAATGACTCCAAAAGGCAGAACATTTGTGAGGAAGGGATAGGCACTAACTGCTTTTTATTATGCTATACCTAGGGTCACCTTGGAATTGACTCAAGTACATTGAACAACATCAATAACCACTGAGCTGAACTCTATCTTGAATTTAGCTGGCCAGGCAGATTCCCAAGAAAGTTAATGGTTTGGATATGTACCTCAGTGAGACTAAGACAAGTGCATTCACACAGTTATCCAGAGACTTCTTTAAACATATTTCGTTTGGACTAAACCATGCCCATGGACTGGAAACCTAGTGATTGTGATTCAGTGCATAAAAAATTATTAAAATAAAATTGTCAGGCACATGTTTGAGGATGCTAAATTTTTACATGTGACATTTCAATAGAGGCCCGCCTTGAAGAACTAGACTTATCTGGAGTATATCCCTCATCCACAGAACTAAAATTAAAATTTACAACTGCAGAAGGGACTCTGCTAAGAAAATTGTATAGGTAATTAAATTAGTTTTTTTTATCCCCCCATAGATCTTTGAAAATGGAATATGTGGATATAGCTGTTAACTTTTACAAAATACATAGATATCCTCTAGCTATCCAAGTGCTTTTGAAGAAATTATTTGGAGAGTGCTGAAGCTCTATCTCCCCATTTATGCCTATGGATTAATTTATTTTCTGTTTATTTGATATAGCAGAATTGGTTTTGCATTTCCATGGATAAGACTGCATTTGGAGAACATAACAAAACATTGATTTAGCTTATAAAAGCTCTATTTGTGTCTACTGATTGTTATTTTCACTTTTCAATTTTGCCCAACCCATACAAAGGCAATGTTGTAACTGTAGCTCTTCCTTTAAAAAGTCAATATCTACAGTATATTTTCAGGAAGAAATCCACCAATGTATTATTCTCTTCAATAGCTCATCCTAGCACATCTCAAAGCTCAACTGTAGTGGGCTCTTGTGGGCCATTCCCTTCTTGTGAAACAAAAGATGGTTAAAGAACCCTAGTGAGTGATTGTCCACGTGCATCATATTACTCCGAATTTGTTTACACTCCGCACAGTTTCCTCGGTGCAGTTGAATAACCGATTTCAGGTGTTCTTTTCATTTTCAAAAGGAAGTTTCTAAGTTCAAATGTAAGTGGCACGTAAACACTTTCTGAACTGATATTTCAGTCTTGTGGACAATATAATTGCTCCAAAGAAGCATCTGATTTAATAAGTAACTGAGCTTAACACTTTTCAATATCTTTATCTCAGTTGGCTATGCCATTTTATACCAATGGTAGCATCAAAATTCTCAACGCAGCAACATTGTTCAACCAGAATATTTAGACAATTGATGGTCCTAATCCCCAAGAAAATGATTCCACCTTTTCTGCAATCTTAAACAACTGTGAACAATACTTTCTTTGCTCCCCCTGCTCAACTGATAACCCTGCTTCCTATTCTGCTGAGAAAATAAAAGTAATCAGAAGAAAATTACTACATTCTCCCAACACAAAATGTAGCAATCTAGTAGAAGCTGCACCAATTTCTTTGGCCCTTTTCAATAGATGAAATATGGTTTTGCCTATCTAAGGGAAATTTTTCTACTCAGTAGAGTACCTCCTTTTTTAACTGAAGTAACTTGTTCCTAAAATCACCCTTGCTCTCGAGCATCATTACATTCCCACTGCATATTTCAAATATCACCAATAATTTAAAATTCCTTGTGTCCCATTCTAGTAGTAATAATAAAACCCCTCAATTCTCTGATGTTGTTCCAGCTACAATCCGTTTTGGTACCATACTTCACAGATTTCTTTCTTGTTTCATATCTCATCAAATCAGACATTGTATATATCATCCGGTTGATGATGTAATAACCATCGCTTTTTAATATAAAAATGGGATAATTTGCCGCACTTATTTTACTTCTGAGCAGAATTTAACACAAGGAATCTCTCCCCTTTTATAAATATTTTCCACCTTCTTCTAAGACATTAGTCTCTTTTGCTTTTCATTTTCACATTGCTGAATATTTTATTTGCTCACTTAATAAATGTAAATATTCACCGTTGTCGATATTTATAGCTTTCTACCATGTACCAAATTTTAATCTCTAATGCCCTCTATGTAAAAACTCACAAAAAAAAGATTTATGTAAAAACTCAAAAATACATTTCTAGCTCCTAAAGAAGAAATTTCATAATTTAGTATCTGTGGTGGTCATGTGCTTATGTTAATTTTATGACTGAGATGTAGGGGTGGAGTCTACACTGTTAATCTGGAGATAGCCATTGAATAGTCAATGAGGTCTCTGTGTGGGCATGGCTTTCTTCTGAGCCTTCTGGTAAATCTCACAACATTTCCCTCATGGAGATAAGAAGTTATCTCCCCAGTTGTTGGGAGTTAGTCTCAGAGATGATGAACTACGCACAAGACAAAATGGCAGCATCCGAGGACCTGAAGGAGCTGGAGGAGAAGCCACGTGGCCTTACTCTGATGGAACCAGACCTCTGAAGCTGAAGAAGCTATGTGGAGATCCCTGCCAGTGCTGAGCTGCTTCTGTGACCACTGGATGCTGTCAATAGGCCCTGAGCCCTGGAAGCGAGGTCCTATGAGGAAACCCTTGTCAGCACTGGCATTCTGCACCCACTGACCTGTGACTTAATGAGTCAGAAAGAGACTTTATAGACTGGGATCAGGCATATGGGCCAATATTGGACTTATGACTTTGGGCTGGACTAGGTTGGGATGCTTTATCAATGTTGCATTCCCCTTGTATATAAACCTTTCCTTCATATCCATATGTGCATCTATGAGTTTGTTTCTCTAGTTTATCCAGACTGGCACAGTATCTATTTGACATAGAGGTTTAGATGTTAACTAAGTCAGTGACATTAAATATACCATATGTAAAACAGAGATTTAAAGACTTTTTTGGTTTTCAATATATTAATGGTATCATAATTAGCTGAATTTCCCAAAACTTAGGAGTCATGATTATCTCCTTTGAGTCAGATCTATTTCCAGTGCAACTTCAGAATCTATATAAATTTCTTTGAAGTCATATAGTGTATGTACTCGCTTCTTAGATGCTATACTGTTATAATAGTATTAAAGTCACTGTTGTCTTGTTTACAGCATTTACCTGCTCTCCATATAAAATATTAATTTTAATATATCATTTTCTCCTGTCCAACACACTAGCAGCTTCCTATTATACTTGGATAAAAGTGCCTAAATGTAGTAATTTAAATGACCCTGACAGGATCATTGTTTTTCCTTTGTGCTCACCATGTAGAATGACTAATAAAATGATTCATGTAGATAATCCTGTAAAAAGATGGGGGAATTGTTTGATATTATGCTATTCTAAAATTCTGGATATGTGCCTACTTTAGAATCTAGCAATAGAAAATGTTATGAGTATTCTACAATATTATATCTTTTTTTTCTGAATTTAAATCACTCTACATCACATATTGACATTGAAAATACACAATGCTTTGCTAAAGAGTTTGAGGGTAGTTACTATGTCAAAATAACATAGCATGTATGTCATTTGTATTAAATTTAACCAACATCTCTATTCCCTGAGGCCTGGTGGTATAGTGGTTATGCTGAGATCTCCATGGTTGCCAGTTTGAAACCACCAGGAGCTCCACAGATGTAGGTGGGGCTTTCCACTCCCGTAAAGTTACGCTGTTGTACACTCACAGGGGGTCATGGCGATGAGTCAGCACTGATTTAATGGCAGTGAGTTTGGTTTTTGTTTTCTTTAATGATATTAATACTTTGCTAAAAAATAAAAGTCAAACAAAATTTGTAAGTACATTCATTGTTAGTGTCATATATTTTTAGTATCAAATGAATTCTACTGAACTCAAAATATTTTCTTTCCCCTAATGTCTTTTTTAGTAATGCTGGAATAAGAAGGAATGGATTCCTTCTTATGGCTTGAGTAAGTAGCCAAACAGAATGCCATGAAACTGTTCAGACGTTAGATAACACGCAGTGAGGAAAGCGTGATTCCAGATGCAGGGAAGGTCAAAGCCAGGAGCTAAGAATGCCTGGAGAGTTTCCTGGATACAGGGCTGAGAGACAGAATTTAATCAGATCTTAAACTCTTGATCTGTTGTGAGTACGGGAACATGAAGGTGAGGTTTTCAGAGCAGAGTACTAGAAAGAATACAGGTACGGATTTGAAACAATGAGAATCGCAGAGGGCGCCCTCTGGCTCTTAGCCGGAGGAGCCATCTGTGCGTGTTTGTAAAGGCAAAGGCAAAAAATAAGCTCAAGAGGACAAATATTGACTTCCTGGTGCTGTGAATGGTTTTTGTTTGTAGCAGATAGAGGAAAAAAACTACGAATACACATAGCATTAGCTACAGCGCTCAGAACAAAAATGCCTTATTTTGAGAAATACATTAACTATGGATAAAAGCTTTATCAGGGTATGCACTGATTAAAACAAACAAAATCTGAACAGACTGGAGTGAATGTATATAAACTAACTGTGCCCCAGAGAAAGATTCCCCAGATATTTAAGAGTGTTCAAACACTAGAAAGTAGCACTGACCATTAGGTGCTAAGATTGGCAATGACTGGCTCCCAAGACTGCACAGCCAGATGAGGAAATGGCTGGAGGACCAGGTCTGACCTCTGCTGGCCATGCAAAGGGGGAGGAACACCCAACTCCCTGTTTGCCCAAGGAGGAAGCCTCTGCGTGCAGGGGTCAGATACATCTTATCCCCAAACACTCTGCGTACTATCCTCGTCACATCACTCTGCGTCTCTGTTAGGTCCCATGATCCATGGCGAGGGTCACACAGAACTCAAAAACTAGATTAGCTGGTTCATTGGGGGAAGTGACACAATATATTAAGTTTGTACTTTTGTCAGAAGTTATTCTGAAATCTCCTGGAAGACCGGCCTCTTTCTTCAGCCACATGATATCGTGCAGGCTAAAAAAACTCCTTTAGTGATGCTAACTGCTCCAAACCTGTCCCCAGGCTGGAAACCAGAGCCCTGCCTGCAGGCACTCAGCTGTGCTAGTGCTGCCCCTGCCACTTCAGGTGACCATCTGGCAAGCTCACTCTTAGTGGCTTTTCATTTTGGGTGGCCATGGGATTCGGCTTGCTCCTTCTGAAATGATGCTGTGATATGCAGAGGAATGGTGGAAGTGACCAGTCTCCTCCTTAGCGTCTCTTACCTGTCCTTGGTCTGCTCTCCCCCGTGTGGAAGGAGTGCAGAGTCTGTGGAGTAGAGTCAAGCCGGGGAATTTCGTTTCACTTCACGGACCAAAATCGGTGGAAGGAGTATTTAATGACAAAGGAACATGCAAATCTGTCTCAGAAGTGCAAGCACAGTGTTCCTCTGGTACAAGGAGGGGGGGACTTTGATTTGTCTATGTGAACATGTCGGAAGAGGCCAGGCCCTGGGGATGTACCGTACATCCTGTCTGGTCAAGTACGGGGGCAGTGGACAAGAGGAAGGCGCTGGACAAAATTCATTGATGCTTCCACAGCTACTGGTCTGCAGCTGTTTTTCTGCTAGCAGTTGTGGCATTCCTCTGTGGCAAAGAAAGTGTTATCCGCTGTAATATCCCTCTTTCCCAGCACAATGGAAAACGGGCATATGTGTGACAGAAAAAAAAAATTCATTGATGCAACGACTGCTACAACGTTGTTGTTAGGGGCCGTAGAGTCAGTTCCAACCCATAATGACCTTATGACCTTACAGACAAGAGGAAAAAAATAGCACAGTGCTTTGTCATCCTCGAAATTGTCCCTAGGCCTAAGCCCATGGATGCAGCCTCTGTTTAAATCCATCTCATTGAGGGCCTTTTTGGTTGCCCCTCCACTTTACCAAACCTGATATCCTTTCCCAGGCACCAGCCCCTCCTGACAATACATGAGAAGTATGTAAGGGGAGTCTTTCTCTAATGGTCGCTAAGGAGCATTCTGGTCTTATGGTTTACAAAACAGATTTTTTTTTTTAGCAATCCAAGCAGTACTTTCATTTTTCTTCTACAGAACCACCATCCAAATGCATCTATTTTTCTACAGTCTTCTTTAGGCCACGTCAACTTTCACAGGCAGACTGCAACACTCAGTTCAGACAAAAGACCCATCTTGAGGTGCCCCAGAACCTTCTGCTCTACAAAGGGTTGGTATTAATTGGAACAACTCCATTGATCCTAACAACAACAAGTGAACAGCAAGAAAACAGGAACTCCAATCCAAACAAAACATATTGCTCTTGAGTCTATTTCAATTCATGTGACCCTATATAAGTCATGGCACAGAAAATACTATTAGTGGATGAAGAGTCTAAATCTTTGTTATAAAGATGGTCTGGTAATAAAAATGTAGAGCAAATCTGGAGTATGCTGAAGTGTGAGATGAAAGCATCAATAATAGTGTTTTAAAGTGAAAATAATATAGGATAGGACTAATAGTACCCTTAATGATTACCCACATCCACATAATTAATTTGAAGACATGTATGTGGAAATGCTATAAAAGGAAGTATGAAAGAAGATACTAAAGAAAAAAGCTTATAGAATATAAGTGAGCTCTGGGACAGCATAGGATACTCTTACATGGGTGTAAATGGAGCTATCAAAAGATCTATGAAGGGCTGAGCCTCGGTGGCGTAGTGGTTGTGCGCGGGACTGCGGCCCACTGGGATGGAGGTTCAGTTCCAGCAGTGGGGCTGGGCCTCCTACTCCCACCACCGGAGAGCAGTGATGCCCAAAAGAAAAAACAAAACAAAAAAAGATCTATGAAGAAAAAAGAGTTAGAAAATTGACGACAAAATTTTTTTTAATTACATAAAATTTCAAAGATAAATCAACCATGTAGGCCCCCCTCCATGGCAGGATGATCTAGAATAGATGTGGTGGTGATTGTACAATTCTCCCTTGATATCTTTAAATGATTGAACTATTCAATTCTATGATATGTAAATTATGGATCAATAAAACTGTTGGGGATAAAATTCAATGCAAGTCAGTCTCAAGTTGAATAGAAGAGAAATTAAATAGGGTTGCTACAAAATCATATAAACTTTTATTAGATAATATTATCAGAATCTAAAGTTAAATTGGTAAGTAAAAAAGTACTGCTACTGGGATGTCAGTGCATACATGTACAAGTTTATTGCAAGCAAAATTTGTACACATATCTACGTGATCAATGGATGGCAGCAAATTGTTAAAAGACTTGTTTTAGTCTCTTCAGGATACCTTTAAAATAAGTCCAAGGAAAACATCAACTTCTCAATGAATTTTCTGGCTGAGTCGGCTGAGAAAGTATGACAACTAGTTAGCCATTTAGCCAGAACTCAAACAGTTAATATTAACAGATTCTCCAAAAGACCCTGGACAATTACAAGTGTTTATGAGGAAGGAGTTTTTAGAATATAAAAAAAACTACATTGGTAAGAGAAAATAAGCCAGTAAAGTTGACTGCCTCCCTCCCGCCCCACCATGTGAAAACACTTGCTCCTTCTTCAAGGGTACAAACACTATCCTAAGAAAACATGCTGAGGAAACGTTTCCTCATCCACTGACCAACCATGGTTTTACTCCTTTAAAATCTTCTTCTTTTCAAAAAGAACTTGTTTTCAAAATTTGCAGAACACCAAAAAGACATGATTTACGTAAGTGCCTGAGGTATGATAATAATACTCTTTTGGCATGGGGTAAATGGGAGACCTCAAAATTCTTCAAGGAAGGATTAGTGGTGTGGGAATATTGCTATCAGAATTGTACAGATGGCTGATGTGTTGAACTACAATAGCATCATCTATTGATAGTTGCATTTATTAGACATTTCTGATTTTGCAAACATACCCATGTAGATGCTTTAATTTTCATGCTGATAAAAATCTCAGAAAGAGAATGGTCATAATGATTTTTGCCAGATTAAAGAAATACATTCGGGGCTGGCTTGAAGTTTCGGGACTCTTCTTCTAAGGCAGTTAGCTCTGCTGTAATAAGTTACATGAACTTTGTGTACGCTGAGGGTCAGCAAAGTGTCTTTCTGCTCTACCTGTCCTAGGAGGATGGCGCTTGGCATCATTATTCGGCTGAACAAACTAAGTGCCCTGGTCCAAGAGGCAATTGGTAGAGGGTTTTACTATTGTCAGGTGACATCAAGTCAGTTCCCCGGGAAAGAGTGAAGCACTGACTGATCTTCCACCACCTTAGAATGTTTGATATGTTCCAGCCCATTGTTGCAACCCCGATGGAGTTCTACCTTATTGAGAGCCTCCCTCTTTTTCACTAAAACTCTACTGAGCATGTTGTCCTTCTCCTTGAACTCTCCCCTCCTGACAACAGGGGCCAACTGCATGAAACTCAGTCTTGCCATCCTTGCTTCTAAGGACTGTACTGGATGTACTTCCTCCAAAACAAATTTGTTCATTTTCTGCCAATTTACTATACATGTATATATATATAGACATTCTTTACAATACTCTAATTTATGATATTCAATTTCACTTAGGTCTTCCTTTTTTAACATGCAGCTTTTTTTATTGGACTTGGAATAGCTTGGAATTTTTATTGTTAACCATCATGTAAAATGCCAAAAAAACACATTGCAATTTCATAACAGTTTTCTCTCCAATCTTGATGCTATATATTTTTATAGTGCAGATCCTCTTATCTCAGGTTTTAATAAGCCTGGTGAAATAGACAACTCTGATGCACACCTCCCCTGGCTTTGCACCGCATAGTATTTCCTTGTACTTTGTGCACATCATGGTTGTGTCCTTTTAATCTACATGTCAAGCAGAAAAATCCAATAAACTAGACTATAAGAAAAATAATATGGTCTCAGAATGAGAGAAGGCTAAATAACAATGTCATATACAAATAGCACAAACTTGCTTGCTGAACGTCAGGAGGGCTTGAAGGATTTGCTGATGAAGATATAAAGCTATCGTCTTCCGTATGGATTGCAATTCAGTAAACAAGACAAAAATCCCCACAAATGAACCAAGAAAAATATTATAAACAGAGAAAAGATTGAGGTTATCAAGAATTTCAAGAAACCAAGTTATTGCATTGTCCAAATCTGTTGAAGAACAAGGATGGAATTTTGTGTACTATGATATGCCTAATCCAACTATGACATTTTAATTGCATGTGAAAGTTGGACAACAGATAAGGAAGACCACAGAAGAATCGGTACACTCAAACTATAGTATGATGAAGAATACTGAATATATCATGGAGTGATAGAAGAAGAAAAAGTCTTGTCTTTTATTAAGACAGAAGACTTCCCAGAAGGGAAGATGGAATTTTGCCTCATGTACTTTGAACATGCTGTCAAGAGATAACAGTCCCTGGAAAATGGCACGGTGTTTGGTGACATAGAGGGTCAGTGAAAAATAGGAAGACCTCTACTGAGATGGATTGAGACGACATTGTGCTGCTCTATTGTGCTCAAATGTAACAACCATCATGAGGAATGTGTAGGATCAGGCAATGTTTTCTTTTTAAAGTGTGCACAGGGTTGCCGTGAGTTGGGACTGACTCAATGGTACCCAACAATAGCAACAGCAAAACCGGAACCTCTCGGTACCAGTTTCACAAAAGCAAAATGAAGTGTTCTAGATATGCAGCATTATCTATAAAGTGTTATTATCCCCACAATCAATTGCCTCTGCACATTCAATTCAAGGGAGAGATATCTTGGCCAGCATGAATCAGTAGAGATCCTAAACATTGCTTCGTAGCTAAAGTGTACAGAGAAAATGAAGAAGCAAAGGATTCAACCTAACATTTTAAAGGGGAGTGAGAGAGTATAAAGTATGGTGAAACAATGTGCAAAGACCTCGTGGTGTGAAAGGAAGTATTCTCAACATTTATTAAACGGGCATACTAGGAAAAAATCAAATAATGAGTTTCAATATTGAAAATGGTATGGACAATATAATAAAAGACACAAGAATCATCAGGAAAAATCAGAAGCAGAGAGAAATAGAGAGTCATTCTACCAAAATGCGTATTTCCACAGTCAACCATTTCAGGGGATCTCATATGATTAAGAATTGATGAGAAGAAAGAAGTCCATTGTGTACAGAGGCAATAGCAATGAACAAGAGTCCAGGACTTGATGGAAAACTAACTGTGATGTTTCAGCTGAGCTGTTCTACGTTCAGCCCCATTCAAATCGGTGGGGTCCACCCCACTGTGAGGAGTCAATTCTTCCTTAGTTTAATTTTGATTGCCTTCTAACCCCAGGGACATATCTTCTGACATATATCAGAGATTATTGCACTGATATTCCTAAATCTTTCACTGTATCACAGCTGCATGCAAACCAACACAGTACAGTAAACTGATAGACAAGTGGGGATAAAAAATAGAACTCAAATAGAGACCAATTATTAATAAATTCAAAAATTTCACAAGTATATATATTCTCTCTTGTTTAAATAAGGAGATATCAGAGTCACTAAAATTCTCATGTGAAAAAAAAATAAAATATTTTAAGTTGTTTTTAAATCCATATTGTGCATGTGCACACACAGACACACACACATGTTCTCCACTAAAAGGTGAAATACTTCATCTCATGCAAAACAGAGAGTATTAGAACCCAAAATTCATTTGGACAAATGAAAGAAGTCAGACACAAATTATGATATATTATAATATGGAAAGTTAATGCAAACTAGTGGGTTCAGGGCCTCAGGAGTAGAGAAAGCTAACAGAATACAAAGTGTGGACTTGGATACTTGTCGACAGAGAGGACTTTTCAATATCATGATTGTGATGGTGGTTACGTGACTGAAAATTTGCCAGCGTGCATCAAATTGGGCTATTTGAAATTTTTAACTTGACTACATTTAGATTAGGCTTCAGTAAAGCTATGCCCTAGCAAGTATTTTACCCTACCCACATTGGACTTAAATTTATATTTTCTTTTATTCTTAAGGAATTTTAATACTTCTGTTTAATTTTTATGTTTAATATAAAACAAAATGCTCTGAAACTATAATTATGGTGCTCATTTATTGGTTAATTCTGAAAATATTTTATATTTTCTGCGGTGCACTTTATTTGTACTAGGCTAAATATGCCAACTCAAGCTTTTGTCTTTTCATTTAATGATAAAATATGCATCACCCCCCAAATGTCCTACAGATGCAATTGCTTTATACTAAGAAAGCATTTCAATAATGAAAAGATAAAAACAAGAAAATGCAATATCTAATCATGTCCAGTTGTGATTCCATATTCATTAAAAGGGCCCCTTATCTCTCATTGACAGGGGAGAGAAAAATTACTGAACAGAAGATTGTCTAATAGAAAATTTCTTTTTCTTTTTTTTTAAGTAAAGTAATGGTCACTGCTCAGAGGTACAGATATTTTCTCTCTCTACTGTTATTTTTATTTCTGGAGTTTTAAAATATATAAATTTGAAGGATAAAAAATAAAATATAAGCTTGAAGAGTAAGTTTTCAGATTACAAATGTTAAGTGGATGCATAATTCAGATGTTTTTCTGATTTGTTGAAGGTAAATGTTCACTAACCATTTCTTAGTTCTGATTTATTTCTACTCCTTTCTTTACATGCTCCTTAAGAAGTTCCATCAAAATTTAAACTAAGATGATTTAGTAAGTTCCCATCGAAAAATCACATATCAAGCAAACAAACAACAGACACTTCTCCCATCTTTTTGAACTACAAATGGAATTCAGGTTCTCCTTTTAAAATCCACACATATTAATGAAATATGCTGAGCATAAACTATTTTCTTTCTTCTCTGTTATACTAGAATTAGTCCCCCCACACATTCATGAGTATATATCAACATGAAACCTCACATTTTAAATCAACATGAAAGATTTTGATCCTACCCCAGATTGTAATTTGTCTCCCCACCACCCCCTCCCCCCGAACTGTATATGTTTAGTTAAATATAAATAACTGTAAGGGGGGGGGATATGTCCATCACCTGTCTACCTTATCTAATCCAGAATTACAGATGATACAATCAGTTTCATATGATTGGAGATGAGATGTGACAAGATATCACCAGAGTGTTTCGAGTCATCATCCAATTTCACTGGAGATCCTCTGTTCAAATACGTGGAATTCTACCAGGGTTTTATCAGTGTCCTAAATTTCATATAGGAGACTTAGCAGTTTTGTTCATTTAGACTACAGAGTAGTTGACTTACCTGAAAGACCAGGCCTGGAAACTGGTGAAAGAATTGAAGGCAGTGGTTCTCAACCTTCCTAATGGACCTTTAATACCGTTCCTCATGTTGTAGTAAATGTCAACCATAACGTTACTTTTGCTGCTTAAAACTGTAATCGTGGTACTGTTATGAATCATAATATAGATAGCTGAACTACAGAATTCATTTTCATTGTTATAAGGTGAACAAATGGAAGCAGAGTGATTAATCACGAATAAATATATAAATGTATTGTGAAATATTTATTTCCAATTATATATAAATAGATTTTATCTTGAAGCATGGTATAACATGGATAACAGTCTTCTCACTGGTTACTTGTATATGGGAGTATCTGTAAGTGGGTGGACTCACCTGGAGACAGATAGAGGAGCGCTGTCTCTCTTCCTCAGACCATCAGAAATTAGTGCTTTCCAATGGTCTTAGGAAACCCCTGTGAAATGGTCATTTGACCCCCAAAGGGGACACTACCCACAGGTTAATAACCACCAATCTAAGGGAACATTTTAAGACAATAACTGGCTTTAGATTCCTGGCCCTTTAATCATAACTTGAGGCGAGAAATTTAAAGCCTGATTATGTCTTTGGTTTGGTTTGGTTTGGCTTGGTTTGAGGTTTTGCTTTCTAGCTCAGTGAGAGTCTTTCCAGTTCATGGGTATTGCATGTTGGTTTCAACGAGTTTGCCATCAAGTCCACTGCAGCACCATTCAAGCTTGGCAAGCCTTTCTTCACAGAACCCTCTTTCCAGCTGTCCCTGGGTGAAAAATTGTTCTCTAGCAGTAATTACTCATGCTAATGGAGTTATCACCAACTCTAAACACAACTAAATCCCATATGTTGCAATCCCTTTGACAGTCTGTTACTTGCAACCACTTCTGGAATTTGTCATCGATTAGATGTGCAAATTAAATCCCCGCTCCTTTGCAGAACACAGCACATTTAGCATGGTATAATCAATAATTTACAGTGTTTAGGAGTCTGAAAATTCAGAACATGTTGAAATATCACTAAATTTTTTCAGAACTTGCAAAAGTTCCATATCAGCAAAGTTCAAGATCCAGGTATCCACCACAAAATTCCCAAATTAGGAAATCGCTACAATTGCAAATTTCATCACAAGGAGGTGCCTTCTATAGTGTGTAAAAGCAGAAGAGGTTAATAGAGTCTTGCTTCTTCTCATCCTAATGTTCTTTAAGGGTTCTGAGGACCTTTTCCAGTACAATAATAGAAAAGTCGGGTACTTCCTGAAAGCAGATGAAGCAGAAGCCATAGAACTAAAACCACAACTTCACTTGTCTTCTAAGTCACATGCGTGTCTGATTAGCTTGGTTACTTCCAGAACTCCCTAAATATTTACATCAGCATAGAGTTGTTTGCTTGCTTTAACAGAATTATAAGTTCATGAGGCTCAACAAGGTTATTTTAAAGGACCAAGTATCTTGAAAATACTTGGAGGAAAGATTTATCAATTTATTCAAGGATTAACAATGAAAAGAAAGACCATTCTTTTACCTAGTACTAACAGTGTGACATCCAGTCTTTACTGTATATTTAATTGGCAAGATTCTATTTATATAACATTGAAAAAGAGGTGTAAAAACCAGTAATCCCCTAAACCAGTCTGGTAATCTATCAAGCAACTTGCTTACATAACACCTTGATAGTTTCCTCACTTCCTATGTTTAGTCAATATATTCCAGTAAAGACTTGGGATTCCTGTCCACACTAAATTGTTATAAAGGAAAAACCTTTGCTCTCAGGAATAAATGAAAATATTAGAAATTGACTGGTGACAATTGATGGAAATGCCACAGTGAGGAGAAGGATGGTGAAGAGTATGGAAAAATGGCAGCAAATATCAAACTAATCACAAGGTTATAGAATAGACTTGAATGGCACATCAATTATGTTTCCAGCTAAATGATACATACAGTTTTAACTCTTACAAGTAAAAGTATTTCTATCATGGAAATTTTCCCAGTTTTTGCTTTAGCCCAGGTATTTCTTAGTCTTGTTGAGCTGGACCTAAAATCATTTTTGTGTTTTTTTTTAACTTTGAATTTATATGCCAATTTTCCCCACCAGATACTTTGTGTCAAAGATACTTTGTATAGATTCAGTCTCATTATCCCTTTGTCCTTTTTCTTGTATGCTTTTTAATAATGATATATATATTTCCATTGTTACCATGCCATCAGATATTTGCTCCCCATGTACATATGAGGGGTATTAAAAATATGTGGAAAAATCCAATTATCTTTAAATTTAATATTTTTTACAAACTTTTCGAAACCTCACTTATATTGCCCCTCTGACTCAGTCCGTCTCCTGGGTTGCCAAACTACTGGCCTCTGGCTGCAGCTGAAAGTTGATTTCATACAGAAGGAGTGGTGGTGATGAATAGCTTACTGAGAGCTGGAGAACCTAGAAGGTACTATCTACTATTCTAATCCTGTACACACATGACTTAGTAAATCTTTTCAATGACCCCCTTTAGGGATGAGAAAACTGAGACATGCATTTTAAGTTAATGTTTGTCTCCCGTCAACACAGGACGGATCTGGGTTTTAAGTGCACACCGGCTAACTTGAGCTCTTTCAGCCTTTACCATTGCACTACACACTGAAGCAGAAAAATAGACTGGCTCCAGCTGGACTCTCAGGCGTGGCTTGTGCCCCAGGTGGTAGACCAGACACTTCTTGCCAGCTTAGTCCCATGACTACACAAGAACCACAGTACTATTGGAAATATCAACCCCTCAAGAAGAGAGATGTGGTTTGGGGAAATTTTTATTTTATTTCACTGGCATCCATAATAGGTTTTGGTTTTTAAATATGGTTTAATGGAATGTTAGCTGCTATCAAATTAAAATGATATCGTGTATGCAAGTGTTCAAGGCACTGACCATTGGGGACCCTTCTGTCTGGCCTATCTCGGGATGAGTTCAGCCAATAATATATAATAGTAGTTAAGTACTTGCCCAATTGTATCACTTGTGGATTTCCTAGAGCAATGAAATAGCACAGTTAACTTAACAATTATGTGTTGGTGTTCATACTGCTAACTACAGCTTTTACAGGTAGAAAAAATTCCGTTGTAATATAATTCTCCCATTAGTGCAGTACTCATTCCATCTAGTTAAGCAGTAATAAAATCAAAGACAGGAAGAGATACTGAGTATAAAGAACTGTTTTTGTTCTTTACTTCCCATTTCAGTTTCTATAATTAACCAAACTCTCCCCATCCTTATAATAGTGTTCAGGTTCCGATGGTATTAAATCATAGCCCTCTTCCAATTAAAAGCCTTTAAATTCTAATTTTGTTCTCTCTATGAAATATAAGCAACTGCAAATTGTAAGTGAGCAAATTTAATCAAATAAATCACTGAAATCAAGTTACACTTAAATCTGTACTGAATAAATGTTGGTCTAATGCACTTTGATAATGGCAGCAGTTACCCTATCACTACCATCATTAGATTAAAAACTCTAACACAAATCAATATCTAGATTTTCTCATGAGTTCATCAACTATTTTGACCTAACTGCTCTGCCAAAAGCTAGAGCTTTATTTAGTGTGTAGGTGTCAATCCTCTGACAAGCTAAGTCCTCCCCATGGCACTCTCAGTTACACTGCCACTTGAAACTCCCTTACACTGGAAATAAGGTACTCCAAGCTGCTACACTGTGCACCCTTAATGTTTGGGTATCTTATTTTTCAGGACACAGAAAATATAACAAGAAATAAATCAAGGGGGAACAGATTACTGTGATCTACATGTAACCCCTTCCTGGGGGATGGACAGCAGAAATGTGAGTGAAAGGAGGTGTTGGCCAGTGTAAGAGAGGACAAAACAATAATCATGTATAAATTATCAAGGGTTCATAATGGAGGGGGAGTAGGAAGGGAGGGGAAAAATGAGGAACTGATACCAAGGGCTCAAGTAGAAAGCAAATGCTTTGAGAATGATGAGGACAACAAATGTGCTTGACACAATGGATGAATGAATGGTTTGTGATAAGAGTTATATGAGCCCCCAATAAAATTATTTTTAAAAAAGTCAATAGCATAAGCTAGCTGCTAGAAAGTAATAAAACCAATCTACACTTGATGGTACACAGAAGTGATACACTCTTCTCCACAAGCCAACTTTTCAAAGAAATCCTATGTCTTCCAGCAGGTGTCTACAGGTGTAGGCAGGCAGGTATCATCAGTTGCAAGCCGTGGAGAGTTAGGGAAATCAAAGTAATTACCATGAAAGAAGAAATTAGCACAAGTGCAGCTTGCCACGGAGGTCTGTTGCAGTGGAAGCTCACTTCCTCGCGTTCTGGATCTTTTACACCAATTAAGTTTAGCTCTTAGGAAAAGAGTCTAGCATAACAGTAAGGCTATATTTGTAAGTAAGGAGTAGTGTAAAATCACGTCTGCTCTGTGAAGAGTGATAGCTTCTCTAATTCCTGTTGCCATTTAGCATGCAATGTTTTTAGAATCACTTTGTTTTTATATTAACACAAACCATAAAATATTTAAGGAAATCATAAATTTTCATGTTCAAAAATATATGAGACCTTCAAGTGCAAAGATAGGTAAAAACTTCTGTCAATTATATTAAAAAATAGAAGGAAACTTTCATAAAGCAATTCACATAGAGGAAGTAGTACTGCTTATGCTAACTAATTTGTCGTAACCCCCAAATTATCCCCACTGCGTTGAAGTCAGTTCTACCTCCATGACCCTAGAGGCTAGCATACAATCACTCTGTAGGGTTTCCAAATTTAGATCCCTACAGGAGCCGACAGCTGCATCTTTCTCTCAGAGTGACTGGTAGCTTTGAATAGCCGACCTTGTGGTTGCCAACACATTAATTCACTGGAATATTAGGGTTTCTTACAAAACTAAAAGGAAGGTTTTTTGTTTAATAGTTAAGGGTAGATCCATCACCTAACACCCCCACACATGACACTGCCAAGTATTAAGATATCTATCAATCGCATTACTAGTTTACAACATAATGTATCATTTGAACAAGGTACTGCTTGGTTGGAAATTAATGACACAGAATTTTAATGTACTTTTCTGTTTCCAAAAATATCTTTCCATTCATGGTGATAAGTCACTTTAGCTTTCTGGTATAATCCTAATTTCATTCAAATGCATCACTTAAATAAAGGCATATATGAACAAGCATGTGTTTTAATTTACATGCTATTGGAATCATTTTCAGAGAAAATCAATGATCAAGGGAATTGTGTATATGTCTGTATATGCTTTGATGACAATGCAAATTGTGGTCATTTTTATCTATTCCATTCTGCCCCTGCAAAGAAAGGAGCTAACTCATATGTACAGAGGGAAAGCTTATCAACAGGCATTGCACATGTGAGTCCTCAAACAACTCTGAGGATTAGACAATACTTGGCTCCACTGAAAATCAAAGAATTTGGAATTTTTCAAGTTAACGGATTCTGTCAAGGGCCCAGGGATTTAAATTTTAGGATATGAATTCCAAAGGTTTTTGACTGCCCACAGACTGTGTCCTAGAGTAAGTAACTCGGTATGCATTTGATTACTAACCTAATGATTGGTGGTCTAAATCTACCTGAGAACTGCTTGACAAGTGACTGTGAAAGACAGCCAGCAGTGGAGGCTTGTCTGAGCTCAGTTCCACTCTGACAGCCAGTAGGTCACCAGAACTCATCATTCACTGGGCTACACCGAGCAAAAACAATGAACACTTGACGAAAAGCCCATCCCACCTGAAATTAAAGCCTCATACCTTACATTCCTGTTTAACATGTTTGAACCACATCCAGACATCTTTATAGATATAATTAGTGTAAAGAAATGCCCCAAGACATTATTCATTTTAAAATGTGCGTTTTTCTAATTTTAGCACTATATTTGATGCCTCATTAATTATTATAATACTATATATATGATTTACTACATCATTTCTCTCATTGTGTTTATATATATATACACATACATAGTTTATATCAAAATTATATTACCTAACAAAAGTAGATTATCTAATAAAAAATAATACCTAAGTAGGTGATGCTGGAAAATAAAGACACAGATTATTAGATCATCAATAAAAATAGTATGATTTTCTTATTCAAAGAGGAAATAAAGTTAGTTGTGGACTTGAAAACAAACGGTTCTTTCTGTTTAAATTTAGTTAAAATGTATTTGCAAATCATACACATCACACTTTTATGCTTAAAGTTATTTTTAAAACTGGTTATTTGAGTCTCATATATTTACAAACTATAAACATTTTCTACTAAGGTCATATGAGAATTTATCCTTTAATTTTCATAAAGCCAGATAATAATGCTCCTGCAAGGATAAGGTTCTTCTTAAAAGAGGAAGATATTGAACAACGACACAATCAAAAGTATAACCTATTCTGTTTCAAGGAGCATTGACTTTACTTTCTGATGCTGTATGAACGAGTCGAGCCATCATTCTTTTATTAATACATCACAGGCAGATCATGTGACAGGAACATCCTCCACCTGTGTTTCAGAACCAGCTGTTATTGATAAAATTAATGTCAGTGGAAGCCTGGCTGGAGGTAGATAATGGAGCTATTCATCAAAAATGGACAAGTTTACTGAGGTTTCAAAGTTTGTCAGGATTTTGATTTGTTCACCTCCAGTGTCCTGATTTATAGGAGGGGTTTTGAAGGTTCATAAAAAAATCCCATTACCTTTTAATTCCATCTTTAGATAAACTGGTAGAAGCCTCCTATGGTAAGTAACAGAGAGAAATTGAAGTTACTAATGAGATAAAGAGAACCTTATCTAACGAGAGTCTTTTTTGTTTGTTAATCATAACATTTGTTCCATAAGCTTTGCCTTATTGTGGGAGTTACCAAAAAAGAATAAAGAAATAACCAGGCATATAAAAGGAATTAGAAAAAAATGGAAGCACGCATATAGAAATTCTCCTTACTTTAGGTTTCTAAAATATATTTATTATCTGATGGGAGTTAAAATAGCCTAGCATACATTTACAAAACTTAGTTTAAACACATATGTATCATGTTACTTCCAGATAATACAGAGAAATGGGGCCCACTTGAAAAACTGACCAAACGTTACCTGTACAACTTGAAGAAATGAAACAAAAGGCTGTATTATAGAAAGAAACACAACAAAAGTGCCAGGGACAGAGATTGTGGAAATTTAACACCCAAAATAGAATGCTCCAGAGTTCTCCAGAGTGCCTCCATCAAATGTTCATCAGTCATAAGTAGCACAGGCAAGGGAGGTGACGACATGAGGTCATGGGAGGGGGAGCAACAAATCAGCCAGACCGTGCAGGCCATGTAATGCCCACAGGTTGAAAATGGTTGCTTTCTCTACTGCAGAGTTCTGAACCTGTGGGTTGTGACCCATTGGGGTGATGACTAACCCTTTCACAAGGGTCACCTAAGACCATCAGAAAACACATGTTTCTGATGTTGGCCTTAGGAACCGAGACACTGCTTCTCTATCTTCCCCAGGCAGGTCTGTCTACATGCAGATATGCCCACATACAAGCACCTGGCATGATGACTACACCATGCTTCAAGACAAAAAACCACTTATTGTCATTATAAATAAGTACTTCACAATATATAATTACATATTGTTTTTGTGATTAATCACTATGCTTTACTTATGTGCAATTTGTAACAATGAAACACATCCTGCACGTCAGATATCTACATGAAAATTGATAACAGCACGATTGCAGTTATGAAGTAGAAATGAAAATGATTTTATGGTTGGAGGTCACCAAAACATGAGGAACTGTAATGACAGAGTCGTGACATTGGGAAGGTTGAGAACCAGTGCTCTACTAGAACAGAAAAGGAATGAGGCAAATCGTAGAACATTCAGGAGGATGCTTCCTCAGAAGTGGAATACAGTTAACCCTGGAGTAGATGTACTCTAGCCCACAGTGGGTGGTTTTATGTCAACTTACCTGGGTGGGGATTCTCAGGGGTTGAGGTTGATGTTACTTAAAAGAATGCAACCAACTCCAGTGTGGTACCTGTATGAGCAGCCAACACCACTTGTCTGGCACAGTGTGGTGCTGTGGGGACTGTGTGTGGCTGAGGTGTAGGAAGCTCTGCCACTGTCTTTCAAATGCCAGCTGGATCACCCAAAGTGAAGAGGATTCCGCGGAGCTTCCTGACGACCAGCAGGCAGTGACGAAGGAATTGGCCGCCTATTTCAGAGGAGGTAGCGACTGAAAACTTCATGCAAGGTTTTGAAACAATGTAAGGTACTGAAAGCCTACTGCATGGAAACAGAACATGGAGAGGGCGTCAGATGAGTATCTGGATTGGAGGGCACTCCAAATGTGATTAAGGGGAAGACACTTCCTCGGAGTGGCGTCTGCAATGGTGACTTAAAGGGAGTGCAGCCTGTAGGAGCGGAGTTGTCGGGATCTTTAATTGCTGGTGGGGACAACTCTAGAAAGGAACGACACAACAGTCAAAATCTGCTTCTGATCAGAACCTGGAATGTGCAAAGTAACAATCTAGGGAAGATGGGAGAGGTCGACATTGAAATGGAGTGCATGAAGCTACCTATCCTAGGCATTCGTAAGCAGAAATGTACTGATCCTGGTGATTTTGAAGCAGAAAACCCTAAGATTCACTATGCTAGGAATAGCACAATCAATACTTCTTTTGATTTCTTGACTGTTTCCATGAGGCCTGACTATGAATATAAGCACAATAAAATTCTTGACACCATGGACCTTTGCTCCATGTATTATGATAATCTATCTTGGTCCAGTTGTGAAGATAGTGATCTTCACAGTGAAGTGGAATCCACACTGGGAAAACAGTGCTTTGTTTGGCAATGAATAGGTAGGTTCATTATGGGTTACCACAGACTCCATTGTGCCTAAGAACAGGAGCAGCCCAGCAGTTGTAAAAAGGGCTGGAGTTGGTGCCTTGATTAAGTGCTTCCAGGTTGCTTCCTAATCCAGGCAAACTGTTGTGCAACAGATTTAAATATAGCAAGGTGGTGTGCCATCTCGCACTTGTTATGTTTTAGTTCATTGTTGTGGTCCTTGTGACAGTACATCTTGTGGCGAGTCTTCACCAAGCACAATCCCCTTTGCCAGGGACTGATCTCTCCACCTCTGAACGGAAAGAGATCAAGTCCAGCAGTCTTTGCTTCTAAGGACAGGCTTGGCTGAACTTCTTCTAGGACTGATTTTGGCCACCCCTGGTGTTGTACACGTTGTTGGGAAAGTATGATTCAAATGCATCAATTCTTCTTAGGTCTTCGTTATTCAATTTCATACTTTCAACCTTCACAGGCGTATGAGAGGGTAAAATACAATCCTTTACTCAAACCAAAACCTGACACAATTGAAAGGAACCTTCCTACTCAATACAGCCCACTGTGCATAATTGGGTGCTCTGGACACATCTGCTGGATTCTTGCTCAGTCTGGATCTCCTGTGTGGCTCATTGCCCTCCAATTCTCGGGACTTGATGCGAAAGCCTGGTATATTACTTACCTACTCTTGGATTCCTCAGGGACTGCCACCTGACCTGCCCAACTTTGGATTCATTTACCTCTTTAATAACCAGCTTGTCGCCTTCCTGCCAATTTTGAGTTCATTAGCCCCTTACAATATAAACCAAATAGGAAAAATGAGTTGATTAACTTTTACCAAATATTAGAATGTTGGCTGCTTGAAAGACATCGGTTAAAGAGTGAAAAAGCAAGACAAAGAGGAAGATATATTTCCAAATAAACATTTGCTTCTTTCCCTAATCTTTTCAACTCCCACCAAATAATTAGCGGAGGTCATGCAAATGGTGTACATGTGACTCTAAAGAAAAACAATTGCTCGGTTTTGATATCATGCTGAGTTTTAAATGAGCCACTTCCCATTCTTTATATAGCCCCAATTATATGGAACAAAAATAACCTTTAAAAAATCAACCAGAGTTTGAAATAATAAAAAAGAGAAAGAAGACAAGCAGTATTTCCTTAATACTTGACTGTTTTTAAAATCTTAAGTGTAAACATTACAGTCAGATATGTAAGATAATAATCACAATAATAGAAACAATAACAATACTGACATTGGGGTCATTCGGAAAGGAATAGAGGAAATGCTTAAAAGAATAGTAGTTTACAGGACAAAAACAAAACTTCATTCTTTACATACAGCTACTTCTTTTCCTTTGTTATCTCAATGACCCTGAACAAAGTCAAGACTCTGGCCTCCTTGGAAGCCATAAATACATGGTTCTATGGATTTATTTTTCTAACTCTTAAGTATTTATGGAGTTTAATTTCGCCAATAGCACAATGATTAAGTCATAATAAATGCTACCAATTCCTAAAAAATATTCAAAATTTCTTTATCCTTAATATCCTCATACTCAGACTTTTTATTGGAGAGACTTTCCTTTATTTCATTACAATTAATTAATTATACCACACTAATATTTTTGCCAGAGCAATTGATGTTAACTTGTTGATTTTTATAGCTAAAATATATGTCACTAATTTAAGGCATGATACTTCCCTCCACCTGGTCTACATGATACAAAAAGAATGATTAATATAATGGGAATTCTCTAAACTGCTTTTAACAGAACCAAACAATGACAGGAAAATAATATCCTAGTCTCATAAAAGCACTTAGCAATGCAGTAATTATTAATAAAATGCTGACCTGTACATTTCTTTTTGAAAGTTTCAGCTAATCATGTAATGCAATAACCTTTTAATAAAATATGTTTTATTGTTCATTGTAAAATTTTTAAATTGTATTAGAAGTCATGGAATGCTAGATATAGTTATCCTTTCAAGTATATTATAGATGCGTGTATCAGTGAAGTCAATTCAATAGATGCAGCCAAAAAGAAAAGTTAAAATTTATGTCTGTGTTCTTGTTCTTGTTGCTAGGACCCATTCAATCATTAAATTTCTATGTAGAAGGGAACCATTTCCTGGACCTGTACTATCCTCACAACTACTGTTCTGGTTGCCTTTACTATCGCAACCAGTGTTGAGCCACTCAAAGGCCTTCTTCTTTTTAACTGACCATCTTCTTTAAAGCATGAGTCCCTTTCTGAGGGATAGTACCTCATGAGAACATGTCCAATGATGAGACAAGGATCTTATTATCCCTTCTTATAAGGAACACATTGGTTGTACTTCTTCCAAGGCAGATTTGGAAATCCAGGGGAATTTCATTATTCTTCACCAACAATGCAGGAAAGTGTGCCTGGTCTTCCTTTTCCCTTGTCTAGCTTCACACTAGATGAGGTCACTGAAAGCACCTTGGCTTGGATTGTGCACACTCCAGTCTTCAAAGTGACATCTTTGCTCTCCAACACTTGAAATATATGTAACATTTTTATATAGATCAATACCTATATACCTGACTGATGCTGGGTCCTCCAAAGAAGCAAAAGTTGTGATACAGATATACATTGAGAAAGAGAAAAGAGATTTTATATTAAAAATATGGTTCACATAGTTGAAGTATACAATTCCAGATCAATTCCAAGTCCATGGGTAAGGTGTTAAGATAGAGCACTCTTCTGTCAACACTTTTAAGGATGGTGAACCCAAGATCAATAGCAAGACCACAGAGTGGTAGCTGCAGTGGTGGATGAATCAAAGGTATATAGGTAAAGCTTGTGACTAGAAAGACAAACGAATGAAAGTTTAACAGATCAGATTGTAAGATAAAATGGCAGATTGCTGATGGCTTCCATCAAGGACTAACAATATGACAGGCAGTTGGCTCAATTCAGAACAAAAAAAAAAATTGATGAATAAGATAGATGCATGATTCAGATGCTGCAAAAAGCACACAAGCTTTCCCACAGCATTAATTTACATGGGAAATAGGTTACCATCCCCTTGCAACTCTCTTTCAATTAGATCAGTGGCTCTCATGTAAGGCAGAGGATAGCAGTCAGCCTAATCCCACGACTGATTGCTCGTAGCAGAGTCAATGACGGTGATGGGTACCTTGTGTTCGGACAAATCATGGGAAGGACTAGAATTTTGGCCCAACCAAGCTGACACCAAACCTGACTTTGAGGAGACCCTACAATTATGTTGGGGTTTTTCTGGATGTCATGGAGTGGGTTACAACTCATAGTCACTCTGTATACCAGAGGTTCTCAACATGTGGGTTGTGACCCCTTTGGGAGTCAGATGACCCTTTCCCAGGGATTGTCCGACTCATAACAGTAGCAAAATTACAGTTATGATGGACCAATGAAAAGAACTGTATGATTTGGAGGGTCACCTCAAATTGTATTAAAGAGTCATGGCATTAGAAAGGGAGAGACCCACTGCAATACACAACAGGGTCTCGTCCTCTTAAAAGTCATTGTTGTTTGAGCACATTCAAACCGCTACTGTGCCAATATGTCTCACTGAGGATTGTCTTAGGCTGGGTTCTCTAGAGAGCCCAAATCAGTGAAGCTTATTGTGTTAGTCTGGGTAGGATAAGGAAACAAATACACAAAAATGTATGTATATAAGAGACAGTATTATATAAAGGGTAATTGTACATTAAGAAAGCATTCCAACCCAGTTCAGTCCAAGTCCATAAGTGTGATATTAGCCTATATGTCTGATATGGATATGTAAAGTCCTTTCAGACTCACAAAACATATGGAGTGAGCCAGAATGCAGGACAATCCCAGGCCAGTGAGTACAGTGGTGGTGTGAGCATCTCAGCTCTGACAAGGGTCTACATGTGACTTCTCCAGTTAAGAACACTAGTGTAGTTCCATGTGTCTTATCAGTAGAGTGTCTTTCAGGGTTCAGGATGTATCAAGGTAGGTCCATGTAGCTTTTCCTCATGGGGACTGAGCAGAGAGAGAGAGGGGGAGGGAGTCAATCCTGCCTCCAATGGGGGAGATCTTTAGGATTTCCCAGAATTCTCAGAAGACCATGCCCACACAGAGGCCTCATTGGCTATGATTTGATTGATAAACTACACTCCACTCCTTCACTCTTAATCCTCTCAAGTCGCCACTGACACCATATTATAAAACTGCCACACTTACACAAACATACATTTTATACACACACACACACACACACACACACACACACATGGCTACACAGTTGTACAAAAGGCAAGGATGACTCTAGGGCAGTAGTTCTCAACCTTCCTAATTCTGTGACCCTTTAATACAGTCCCTCATGCTGTGGTGAGTCCCCAACCATAAGATTATTTTTGTTGCTACTTCATTACTGTAATTTTACTGCTTTTCTGAATCGGGAAACTCCTGTGAAAGGGTCATTCGATCCTCAAAGGAGTCGTGACCCACAGATTGAGAACTGCTGCCCTAGGGTGTTTTCAAGTTCATAGTTCAGATGACAGACTGTAGCTTTCTTCTGATTTAAGTAGCGGTGACATCTAATAAGTCCAGCATCTGCAGGAAGGTAGACGAAAGGAGAAATGCAGAGGTAAATTAATCCAAAATCAGCAGGTCTGATGTGTGATGGCAGAAGTAAATTAAGATTGGCAGATCAGGTAGCATGTCTCTCAAGATTTGGAAGATCAGCAGGGAATATAACAAGCCATTGTCTCAAATCAAAGAACCAGGAGTTTATGACTCACATGTAGGACCCAATCCAGAAGAAAGCAATCAAGCTTTTCCCAAGTATTTCATTATATTGAAGCAGCCCTCACTTCAAGCCATCAATTGTATCTCGACTATGGCCAAAGTGAGGTTGTTGCTGGATTCAACTCTTCTCATCCCATTGCGGGGCTTTAAAATTGATTGTGAATATTTTGTGTTAGGAGAGGTCATGAAGTAATGCTAGGTGTTAACTCCAAACCATTGAATATCTCAGTCCAGATAAATTAACACAAAACCTTAATTATCACAAGCACCTTCCTTGACCTTGTACCAAATATAATGTTCTTTATCAGGTACTGGTTCATCCTCTCTTCTAAGGAAACATACTGGCTATACTTCCTCATATACTAATTTAGTTTTTATCCTGCAAGTTCATGGTACTTTAAGTATTCCTCACCAATATTAAAGCTGAAGAACACATCAATTATTCTCTATTGTTTTGTATCAAATGTCCAGCTTTTATATGCATGAAATCAGGCAATTGAAAATACTATGGCTTGGGTCAGGCACACCACAGTCTTCAAAGTGTACCTTTAACACATTCACTAAATCTTCTAAAGCAGATTTAGCAAATATGATAGGCTATTTAAATTTTTGATTCTGCTTCTGTGAACCTTACTTGAAGAATTAAGTTAAAGGAAATTCTTAACTATTTCAATATCCTCTTCATTTATAATGATATTGTTTGTCTGTTTGCCAGTTTGAGGACGATTGCTTCTTTACATTGAGTTATGAGCCATGTACTCTAAAGGCGGTAGGTTGATAGTCATCAGTAAGTATTTCAAATAAAATATAGGCTCTATTTACTGTACACAAAGAGATAAAGAAAACTTTTTATAATGCTTGAAAATGATTGCATTTTCAAAGCTTACCAAACTTAATCTGATGATGATGGCAGCATATGTACAAACATGCTTGACACAATGGATGGACAAATGGATTGTGATAATATCCCCCAGTCAAATGATTAAAAGAAACAGTGTGAAAAGATAAAAACTTAAACTCATTTTTCTGTAACTTAACCATTCTTAAGTATTTCAGTTAAAAATAAAGACCAAGCAAATAAAACAGAAAAATAAAACACTGGTTTTCTCAGTTTGGGGCTTTCATTTAATTTTTTCCAGTTGAAATCAGCGATTAAAGGAGTATTTTCCCAGTATTTTCAAACAAAAGATTTAAAAATTCTCCTCTTTTTGAGTCATTCTTTCTCTCTTATCCAGGGAGCAATAGTCCGGCTTCTGCTGATGAGCCTGAATTCAATAGTTTCAGGAGTTTCTTCTCCTCATCATAGTAATGATTTCATCCTGCAATTGCTTTCTTCTTCTCTGTCAAGTTTCCTGCAACATAATCCATCAAGCCCTTGCTTGAGTTATCTCTATTTCTCTCTTCAGTTGGAGTTAACCCCCTCTTCATTGAATGTGTGCTTAAATTAGAAAATTGCAGACATATTTGTGTGTGTATGTATACATGTATGTAGAAAAATGTATATAATTGGTTCATTTCCCAATTTGAATATACTCTATGCTCTTATCAATATCAATATCTTATATATCAATCTACCATTTGATCAATCAAATGATATATCAAATGGTAAAGCAGTAGAGAGAAAATTAGCTTAGAAATGAGAGTGGAACTGGATAGTATTCTTGAATCTTCCATGGCCATGGTGACTTTTAGAAACTGTCTGCTCATTTTGTGCCTATTTCTAAATGGTTGGATTCCTAAGAAAGGAATCCAGCCTATTTGTCAGTTAACTAATTCACTGTGATTATTTAGTTTCTTCTAGTCTCCTTCCAACTATTTCCAACAAAAGATAAGGAGAGGATATTAAAGGGATTGGAAAACAAATGTCAGATCAAATTCCTGTTGACAAAAGCATTGGTGACCAATAGGTGAAACGAATGCCTTAGTTGAAAATTAATTTGAATTTCATTTATCTCTATTTCCCCAGAGACTCCTTATAATTAACTGTTGACTGTACTTGTTTCCTATTTATTTCACTGACCTTGGGAAACTAAGCCTTCCAGAACTTCTGTAAAAAAGTTACAATTCTTTCACATTTCTCCATTAGTATTAGGAATATCTAGTATGTTAGATTTTGAGGTAAAATGAATTTTTGTTGTTACAGAGCAGAGAGAAAATCTAAATGTCTACTTAAACAGTGCAACTATTCCTAAATTTACTTCTATTTATTAGGCATATTTTCTTATATTAAGCTTGATTTAGTAAATATTTAAACAATTGTAATAAAGAATATATAGGTTTATGGAAATCATTAATTAATGACTTTATAATAAATAAAAAAAAAACCAGAATAACTTTTTAAAGCTATAAATTATAGACTGTTTTGCCTTTATGCCTAATCTGGAAACCATTTTCATTTGATGAATTATAACAGTTGGCTTTGGGAGGAAGGAGTTTGTATCTAAATATAAAGTACAATATAAAATATTTAATAGATTCAAATTCATTTTCGAGGTTGTCATTTTAACCCAAATGTACATATTTTCTGAGTCAGTATTTCATCAGTCATTTAATTTTGACACTCATTATTTCTTTGCAGTTTTTTCTTTCTGGACATCAGTGTCATAACATTTTAAAACTATTCCTTAACTGACCAAAAAGTAGCATAGATGCAGAATAAGGGAAACTTGTTCAAAGAATAAGTAAAACTTATTCCATATGTTCCTTATATTCTAGCAAACTCAAGTTTCAAGTCTTGGAATTCTTGAGTATTAACTTCAATTAATCTCTTTCAAAGTAATCTCTAACATATTATTTATTTTTCTAAATTAAGAGAAATTTAAAAGATGTTTGTAATATGAAGAGAAACAACAGAAAAGTTTTATTAATATTAAAGACAAGAGAACAAATGCAAACAAAATAAACTCTATGGCATATTATCATTTAGAATTTACTAGATTTGTATTTCTTACTTAGATCTACAATTGATACTAAAGCAGCAGTAAAGAAATCAGAGTGCTTTTAACTAAAAAATATAATGCACAAGACCTCTTTAAAGTATTGAAAGGCAAGGATGTTACTTTGAGGATTAATGTGTTCCCATCCTTACCCCAAGCTACACTATTTTCAATTGCCTTGTATGCATGTGAAAGACAGACATTAAATAAGAAGCCCATCAAATGAATCAATGTCTTTAAATTATGGTGTTGGTGTAGCATATTCAAAGTAGTATGGTCTGTCAGAAGAACAAATCAGTATTGCTTGGAAGATGTACAGACAGATTGCTCTCTAGAGTGAGGATTTTTGACCCTTGGGTGGTTTATTTCTTCCTAGCATTGTAGAGTCTTTTAACTCAAAAGGCTCACCAGTGCCAAACTCATTTCCCCCCATTTTTAATGTCCTTACAACCCTGGGTGTCAGAGTAGCTGAGCACTATAAAGGATGTTGTTGGTTTGAACCTACACAGGGATCCCAACCTTGAAAACTCTGTGGAGCAGTGCGTTTCTACTCTGAACTTATGTGTTGTCACAGGTCTGAATCAACTTGAGAGCAACTTAGGACAGCATCTTTATAAAGGGCCCAAAGGAGCATATTTTAAATCAGTTACACCTTTCCTGACGTGTGTACGCCAGGAAACTACTCCCAACATTGTTGGCTGTGGATAAAAGCTTTGACTTTGAGGGTAACAAAGCAGCTGAGGGATTGTCATCACCCAAAGTTGAGCAGTAAAGAAAAGAGAGCACAGAAAGGAGGTATTTCTTAAGTGCACACGGGAATGACTCAGAGTATAACCTCAGGCCGTGTGCAGTATATATTGATTGCCACCTAAGTCAGGGGTAACACCATTTAGAGCAGTGGTTCTCAACCTTCCTAATGCCATGACCCTTTGCTATAGTTCTTCATGTTGGGGTGACCCCAACCATAAAATTGTTCTTGTCGATAATTCATAACTGTCATTTGGTTACTATTATGAATTATAATGTAAATATCTGAAACTAGGATGCATTTTCATTGTTACAAATCGAGCATAATTAAAGCATAGTGATCAATCCCAAAACAATATATAATGATATGTTGTGAGGTATTTATTTCTAAGGACAAATAAATGAAATTTTGTCTTAAAGCACAAACAAGAGAATTCCCCACTTTATGTCACTGCCACCCATAGCCATAAAATTGATTCCAATGTCTAGTGACCCTAAAATGCAAAGTAGAACTGCTGGATGGGGTTTCTGAGATAGCAACACCCCAGCAAAGCTGACAGCCTCATTATCCTCTTAATTTTGGGGAAAAAAGTTTTGCTTAATGCTATATAATGTCTATAAAATATATAAGATCATTCTATTGCAAAATGAAGGTTAAGAATGACTTGAGAACAACTATTTTGCCAACCAGTTTTTAAAAGTGCACTGTATATACTTATGCATGTTGGAGTACTTATTGGAATTTGGATATATAACCTAGAGTTTAGCTCAGAGGGAAAATGTAACCAATTTCAATCCCAATCCATTTGGCGTCACGGCAGTCAGTATCCACTGTAATGGTCTAAGACACCTGTGTCCTATCATTCTGAACACTGCCATAACCATCACCATATAGGATTATAAAAAAGCAACTGATATAAATGTTTATGAATAGTGGTCTTACAGGTGAAAAAACTTCAAATAAAAGTGTTCTCATTTGGAATAGATCCACCACAACAGGAATACTTAATAATAGGAATGATGCTCTTAGACAGCTGAATCCCCTGGAGGACACAACCTGGCTGAATTCTGAGCAAGTGGGAACATTGGTATAATACAGCAGAAATGGCTTCAGGTGAAAAATTATCAAATTCGAACTTTGAAAAAAAACAAACTAATCAGCAAACTAACTCTATCTTATTAAAAATGGCTCTTGTAATTATCTCTAAGATTTCTTACCAAAAAAGGAAGCCCAAGAGGAGCTTATCCTTTCCAAAGTTAATTATTTCAGCAATTTCTCCAAGTAGAAAGTATTTTCCAGTGTGGAATCTTGGGATTTCTTGTCTGAAATGAGTGAATCATATTTGGGGAGCCAGTATGTCTGCTTAACAAGTATCCTGTCTATGAATGGTAATCCTGAGCAAAGAAATATCTATTTTAACTTCTAAATTAATATGCTTAAGCCTCCATTACTAACAATTCTGTTCTCATCTTTTAAAAAAGAAAAGTGTACTAGTGTTCTACGGTAAAGTCCTCTGTTATATAATTCCCATTCTCCAAAATGTTACCCATAGTTTGCTATGATCCCCAGAGTTGAAGGCCTTTGCATCGTTAATAACACAAGTAAAAAATCTTTTTGAAGATCTCTGCTTTCAGTCAAAATCTAACTCATATTAGTATAATAGCCCTGGTTTTATGTCCTCTTCTGAATTCAATTTGAACATCTGCCAGTTCCCTGTTGATGTAATCCTTCATGTTTTTAAATTATTAACAAAGTTTTACGTTTATATTATATTAGTTCTATTTTTGAATCATTTCCAGATTCTATCAAATCATCTTTCTTTGGAAAGTACGCAAACCAAATATGGATCTCTTCCAGTCTGTTGACAAGGTAGCTGTCTTCCAAATTTTTTATCATAGATGAGTACTTCCAGTGTTTCATCAAAATGTCAAAGCAGTTGACATTGTTAATTTCTGGTGTCTTGTTTTTTGCTAATAACTTTCGTGCAGTTTGAACTTCTTCGTTCACCACCACTTCCTTCAACATCTCTTCAAATAGTTGAACATCAGCCAATATTTTCGTAGTGATTGTGTTCCTTCCATCTTTTTATGTTGCTTCTCACATCATTCAACATAGAATCATTTTATATTGACACTCAAGACTTGAAGTTATTTTCTTTACTTCTTTTAAATTGAAATGTGTGGAACATATTCTTTTCCTTGGGTATTCTAATTTCTTCTCCCACTGTATTTTACTGTTTTCGGTGGTTATCTTTACAAGTCCTTCTGCCAGTCCTTTTACATAATCATCTCTTCCATTTGTTTAAACTCATTTATGTTCAAAATTAAAATCCAGTCTCTTTTCATAGCACTTTTGCCTTTTCTGTGTTTCCTACATTTTTAAAGACTTTTAGCTTTTATAAATATATGATATTCTTGATGTCCTTTGAGCATCATTCAGTAGAGTTCAATGAGTCAAATCTGCTATCGAGATGGTATATAGATTCAGATTGGGATAAATTCAAAGTTATATTTTGATTTTGATGGAATTCTTTTCATTTTTATCAGTTTCAACTTGAACTTGCCTCTAAGCAATGATGATTTGTTGTACAGTTGGTCCCTGTCCTTATTAGGACCAATGACACTGAGGTTCTCTATTATCTCTTCATACAGATTCAGTCTATTTCAATTGTGTGTGTTCCATCCGGTGTGATTGTCTCCACATATATTGCTTAATAAAGGTATCTGCAAAGAAGAAATCATTGGCTTTAAAAATTACATACAAATTATTCCTACCATCAAAGTCATGCTTTCTAATGACCATTTCTTCCTCTTTGTTTCTATTTTTTTCATTTCAATCACCAGCAATTATAATAAATGCTTATAAATTGCATGTACAATCAACTTCAGATTGAGAAAGTTGGTAGGATTTTTCATTTTCTCTACCATGGCTTTAATGTTTGATTGATACATTTTAATTATAGTTGAAGTAATTCTCTCTCTCTGAATATATATATATATATATTCAAGATCAGTCTTGAAATATTCTTTTAAGTCATGAATGTGATGCAATCTCTTTCAAATTCATCAATTTATCATTCTTAGCTTAGGAAGCTAAATGATTTTCCAATTCAAAATGGTCAATTCTGGTCCATTTGTCTCATAACGGATTTTTAGAGATTCCACTTTATTTTTTATGACAACCAATTTTCTTAGATTCATTTTTACATGCTATTCTCATCTTGAGTCATGCCACATAATCCAGCAAAGATCCAGAAAACTTTTTTTTCCATTCTAATTGGAGGAAGCCACTCTTCCCCAGTTCCATTTTGATGGAAGATAGGCTCATCTTCTGACATGATATCCTACTCTATTCTACTCTATTCCTAAAGCTTCTGGCACTATAGGCTACTGTATTCCATTATATTCATAAAGCCTCTGGCACTATAAGACACTGTATTCCTCTCTGTTCATAAAGCTGGCTTGTTTTCCACAAGGGGGTCACTTCTTTCTTCCTCATCTGTTCTTGCTCTGGTTACTAACCTGAATCGTGTTCCCCATGAGTGAATTTGCCATAACAGCACTTAAGCCACCACAGTACCACAAACCAGCCGGTGTTTGAGGATCTCTAACCTACATGGTGTTCCTAATTGTTGTTGCTGACTGCGTTCAAGTCAGATTGTGATTCATCACAAACCTGTGTACTCAGAATAGATCTGCTCAAAAGTGTGGCCTTGCAAAAGCATATCACCAGGCTTCTTTTCTGAGACAAGTCAAGGTTGGCTTGAACTGCCAACACTTAAACATTTGTGCTTCCCTATTGCAGTGGCAGAAAACTAATGTTGCAGTGATTTGCGGGCTCACCTGGCTACAAAAAGACCTGGGGTTCAGATCCACCAGCTGCTCTTAGGAGAGAGAGATGACAGTCTGGTTTCATAAATATTTATGGATTTGAAATTCTAAAGGGCAATTTTTTTCTGTACAGTTCCAATGACGGAAAATTTCACTCAAGGACAATGAGTTTGCATGTGGCTACTTGATAAACTCAAATTGTATTTGTGGCACATAATATATTTGTATTTGACAATATTGCTTCATATAGTAACCAAAGTACCTCTGCTGAAACAGAGAGAATTGCATCGTACTTCAACCTAAAACCCCCAAATGGCTTCATTTCATACTTCAAATCAAATGCAAGTTTCTGACTTTGACTCCTAAGGATTTTCATTACCTGGTATGCTTCTCTGTTCAATTTCACACTGAACCATTTGTCCTTTCACTTATTATACTCTTGTCATGCCTGTCTTCGTTGTTTTTGAATGCACATCTTGTTCTTCAAGACTTGTGCACCAACACTACCACAGCGTGACATACATTGATTGCACAAATTAAGTGACCCTTTTTAACTCTTGAGTAGCCTCGGTAGCATGGTGGGTTACGCATCAAACTGCTCATCACAAGGTCAACAGTTCAAAGCAATCGGCCTTTTTAAGGGGAAAGATGAAGTCTTCTACTCCTGTAAGGACCTTCAGTCTTGGAAGCACAAAGGACAGTTCTACTCAATCCTATAGGGTTACTGTAAGTCAAGATGGACTCAATGACTGTGAGTTTTTCTGAAGCTTGTGTATGTGATTTTTATATAAACCCTGTATTAACTTATAACATACTATAAATAATGCATAAATAAAATTTTCAGGTACTATCAGTGATAGTTCCAAGAAATTTCTACATGTTGACTGTGTTAGTCCAGGTAGACTACAGAAACAAACTCAGAGAAATACTCATACGTGCATAAGAGAAAGTTTTAAATAAAAGGTAATTGTACACTAATATAGCATCCCAATCCAGTCCAGTCTAAGCCCATAAGTCCAATATTAGCTCATATATCCAATACTAATCTATAAAGTCCTCTTCAGAATCATGGAATACATGCAATGATACCATATACCAGAGGAGCCCAGGCCAGTGGGTGGGAAGTCTTGTAGCTCCAGTAGCATTGTAAGGTTAGCATCTCACTGGCAGGGATTGCTACATGGATTCTCCAGGTCCAGGATTCTGGTTGCATCAGGATAGGTTCATGTGGCTGCATCAGGGTAGGTCCATGTGGCTTCTCCAGCCCAGGACACTAGTGTAGTTCCATGTGTCTTGTCAGATACAATGTTTCCCAGGGTTTCACCAGAGAGGGAGTGAGTGTGTGTGTCTCCTGCCTCCCATGAGGAAAAACAGGAATTCCCAGAATCCCTAAAGGAAGACCATAACCACATAGCCTGATTGGCTATGTACTGATTGACAGCCTAGACTGCACACCTACACTTTTAATCCTCAAGTTGACACCAGGTAATATACCTACCAAAGTGACAATCTTTTTTTCCTATAAGTTCCAAATCATTGAATCAGTGAGTGGAAATCAAAGAGAAGATTGATACCATTGAGACTCACAGGCTTATATTTTAACTTTCAGTCTCAAGAATGATTGCATTTTAATGAAAAATACCATTTAAGTCAACAGAGGAAAGAATTCTAAATATTTCACTCATGTCAACATATCAAGAGCAAGATCACCTGAATAAGAGCAGAGGTTTTATTTTTAGCAAAAAGAAGGTTAAACCTAATTCAATGCAGGAAGAAATAAAACAATAGAAGAATAAAAGAATGAAAATTATGATAGGATTCCATTTGCAGAAGGAGGAATGAAACATTAAATAGGTGATGAAAAGCAAACACAGAGTATTTTTTTCACTTTCTCAATGGGAATTTGGGAAAATATATTAATGCAATTATAGGCCATGGAGAGGTAGGGGGATGCACTAACAAGGATCATGAAACAGTGATAGAGAACTGGTCAGTTTTACATCCACTAGTCTATGACCAGAAATTTGGAAAACAACTATCTGGCCAACTCCCTGCCCATTCTTCAAATGGGGACTCAGCATAATGTGGAAATTCCAGAACAATATCATTAGTATCACCTGCAAGGAAAACCATTGTAGCAATATTGGGGGGCATTCCCCTGAAAACTCCACTGGGAAGAGCTTTGATAGTAAACATTTTTCCACTAGGTGAGCATCAAGCAGATCACTCTTGAGTGAGTACATCAAAAGGCATCCCCTAGAAAGGTTCTCTCTGGTCACTGTGAATATTGCATAAAAGTAGTTCTGCTCAAACTCTGTTTTCTGGGTGTGTGTGTGTGTGTGTGTGTGTGTGTGTGTGTGATAGCTGATTTTAGAGAACAGCATACACCTGTGAAATTTTGTTTCCTGCTCTGGAACAGTTTTGGAGAAACTTGTGATGTTGAACATAGCTTACAAGGACAGCACTGCACAAAACTCATTTCAAAGAGGTGAAATATAGATGGATAACAAACCTCATTCAGGACATCCATCAACTTCCCAAGCAGACGAAAACATCATCAACATCCACACATTTGTGCTCTAAGGCAGACAACGGACCCTGGAAGAGACAGGAAGTGATCTGCACGATCTTGGGACTCAATTCAGCAAATTTGAATGGAAGATTTGGAAATGAGAAGAGTTGCTGTAAAATTTGTGCCTTGGGTTCTGACCAAGAAAAAGAACAACAAGTGGAAACATGCTGTGCTTTGAAAGAAACAATCCAAAGAGACCAAGAAATTCAGACATTTTTTCCCCATCGTCATAATGGGAAATGAGACATGGAGCTATTTTTACTATGCCGAAAGCAAGCATTAATCTAGCCATGGTCACCTCAAATAAAATAAAGCCCATCAAGTGATACCAAAGATCAAGATGATGCTCATTTGTTCTTTTGATGTCATGGGGGGGGTGGGGATAATGCATTTGGAATTTTGCAAAAACCAGTATGCCTCTCTTGTTCCCCACACCTTACCCTCCTGGCCTCACTCTATGACACTTCTTTTTGTTTATACAAATGAAGAGGGATATGAAAGGACAGCAATTTGATGACACAGAACAATTGAAGAAAAAGATAAGGGAGGTGCTACTAGCCATCCACAGAGATGAGGTTGAAAAATTTTCCAAGAATGGAATCACAGATTTGACAAATATATTATGTGAAATGGACAGCATTTTAAAGGTGATAAGGTTCTTTTTTAAAAAAATTAAATCCATAGCTAAAGAAAACAATTCAGGTTCTTGAGAAGTACTTTCTCATCAACAGGAGGTAGCAGAAATTAAAGCCAGATTCAGAATGAGTGATATCATTACTGAGATTAGACAGATGGTGGCTGGAAGCAGTACATGCCAATGATGTATACACTTGCATTTTATTGACCATAAGACCATTGAATTGTATGGATCATAATAATTATAGATGATATTGTGAAAATTGGAATTCCTTAACACAACTGCTTCCATACAGAACCTCAGAATAGATCAGAGATTGGGTTTTTGAATGGCTTAAAATTAGGAAAAGTGTGTGTCTGGATTTTATCCTTTCATCATATTTGCCCAATCTGTATGCTGAACTATTTGAAGAATGTGACATCAAGATTAAAGGTCGGTATTTTTGCAGCCTGTTATATATTTGCTCACTGAAAGTGAAGAGGATTTGAAATACTGTTGAGGATCAAACAATTCAGCCTTCAATTTGGATTGCAACTCAGTTGAATGCAAATAAATATCCTCCCAACGACCAAAAAAATCATGATAAATGTTATAAAGATTAATGTTGTTAAAAATGTCATTGTATTTGACTCTACACTCAAGTAACAGTCAAGCAATCCATTGGGAAATCTGCTACAAAATGGCCTCCTAAAAATGGTAAGGAGGAAGTTTCACCTTGAGGATTATGACATTCCTGCCCCTCCACCACAATAAAAGTATTGCCCTGAGTCATACCAATGTAGACGACCTTTAGGACATGGCAGAACTGTCCCTATGAGATTCTGAGGCAGCAACTCTTTATAAGAGTGTAAAGTCCCATATGTGGGTTTTTTAATTGTGGTTAGCAGCCCAGTGTATAGCCATGTTATTTTCAATTGCCTTAATGCCTGTGAAAGCAAGGCAGGGAATAAGGAAGATTGAAGAAGAATTGATACGTTTGAATCATAGTACTGGAGAATAATATCAGAAGCACTACAGGCTACAAAAAGGACAAACAATTCTCTTTCAAAAGAAGAACAACCAGATGTCATTAGAAGCAAGAATGGTAAGACTTTATCTCCTACACTTCAGACATTAATTAAGAGAGAGATCATTCTTGTTAAAGTGGAGGGTCTGTAAAAGAGGAAGAGTCAGCAAGATAAGCACAGTGGCTGCAAAATGGGTGCAAACATAATGTCAAGCTGATGTACATAGAATCACTGAGTCGGAGTTGGCTCAAAGGTACACAAAAACCCCAACAATGCAAGGTTCAAGATATTCTCGCCCAGAGGTTAAAAATGGACTTTCTAGATGAAGAGTCAGGAGCAGAGCTTGTCCATTTAAACAGGGTTTCCTATGCTGAGACCTTGTTAGACTCGCAGATAGAGAGCTGTAATCCTGTAGACAATGCTGACCATCCTAAACAAGAACATTGAATGTTCAGGCAGTAGGCTGGTTGTGCAGGGCACCTCCAGGCACTTACTGACAGAGTTCAGTGGTCTTGTCACATTTGCTGAGCAGGGCAGAGGACAAGGAGAGTCAAGGCCAAACCAGACTGCAGGTAAAGGACTAACAGAGTTACTTGACCATGCCCACAACCAAGAAGAAATTGTCTTGATTGTATCCTGAGTCTTCATGTCACCGCCAAGCTGATCCTGACTCTCAGTCATATCATTTTCTAATGACTCCCTAACTCTGAGTATGGTCTGAGTTTTGTGTGCCATTGCAATGGATTATTGAATCCAGCAGAGAAGTCGTGAGTGCTATTAAAAAGAAGACTGGTTTAAGAATTAGTAAAGAGTTTGGAGAATGGAGAGATGGCTAGTGTTCACCTTATGAGGTCATTGTTGCCTCCATACATTGGAGTTCTCTTCCTCTCTTGGCCCTTCCTTCCCTCCCTCTGCTGCGCAAAGTTAGAGGAGCTTTAGCAGCACAAGTTTTACTAGTGGTCTCACTTCTTAAAAAAAAATGAAAACAGTAGATCTGGGAGCTAGGTAAAGGAAGCTTATTCCAAAAGACTTAGTCAACAAGTGTAGCAAAGGCTTCCCCTGCCACTTTCAAAGGTCATGAAATTCTATTTAAGAAGCTTATTAGAAGAGAGGATGGAATCAGAGGGGAGGACATTTGGAAGAATGCACTTTTATGAATGTATGAGAATGTGGTTAGCAAAATACAAGGTTGAAACATTTGTCTGGAACATTGTTCCAGAAATAATATTCTAATTTAGCACATACTCATCACAACCCCAGAGGATCATTCATTACGACTTTTAGATACATTACAGAAAATAACATCTAACTGAAGAATACAGTTGTGCTCATCGCTAGCTTGTTTTTAAACTGGCTCTTCCTCATAGCAATATATGTTGATGTTGTTAGTCAGCGGCAGCCCACAGCGGCACTGTACACAAGAGAATCCAACATGGCACATGAGGTCAATGACCTGTGCCATCCTCATAGTCACTCTTATGCCTGAGCCCATTGAGACGAGGTCCTTCTTCTTTTTCACTGCCCTTACCTTTGCCAAACATGATGTCCTTCTTCAGGGACTGGTTTCTCCTGACAAAATGTCCAAAATATGTAAGACAAAGTCTTGCCATCTTTGCCTCTAAGGAAAACTCTGGCCTCATTTCTTCCCATGAAGATGAGTTAACTTTTAGCAGTCCATTGGCATGTTCAATATTCTAGCACCATCATTCAAATGCATTAATTAGCATTATATACCTAGGCTTTAGTATAGGATATAGCCTAGAGTGTGTAATTAATTGTTCAAGAGGGAAACAAGAGGGTCAGAATCAGAGGAGAAGCAGAGATTTGAGTGATATGCTTTGAAGATAAAAGAAGGGACAATCACTAAGAGGAAATATATTCAAAGTGGAAATGTATTCTACCCTAGAAATAGAGTTCTGTTGTTGCTACCTTGACTGTAATATCTCTGTAAACCCATCTGACTTTCATAATGTGAAGATAATAAATTTTTCTTGTTTAAAGCTGTTAAATTTGCTGCAGTCACAGTATGAATCTAATATACATTTCGAGTGAGTAAATTAGTGAATTTACTTCTTGTGACAGACAATCATCTAAAACAGTTCAAGCATTAAAGTTTGCTGCTAACTGAAGACGCTTTAATAACTAAATGGCGAAGAATGTACAAATCCCAGAGTGCATTTCAACACTTTTCTAGTTTAAATAATGGTAGCCCATTGGATACATATAGCTTACGCTAAGAAAATAATATCAGGAGGAAAATGATAGCTAGTCAGACACTTTAGTTTTGGGTTTGTAGCAAGAGTACACGCTTGTTGCTAGTATGGCCTTTTATATGTTTTAATAAATTGTTTTATAGCTTAGTAAATGATGCCAATCTTTTGTATTTACTTCCCTAAAGTGTCTTCAGATTTTTCAAGAAATAATCCACTAGTGATAAGGAAGAATTTTCATTAAGCTCTATTGCTCAGTTATAAGTGCAATATCTTGCCAAAAGAAAACTCAAGGTATGTAATTATAAAATTATAGCAAGATAAATTAGGATTTTATACCAACTCAATATTTTATAAGAAGATATCTTTATGTATCAAACACTGAAATAAAGGATTTGCTTACAAATAATTGGATCACTGTCAGAGATAAAATTTTGCAGAATTAATATATAGCACTTCAATAAAAGTGAATTATAAATTAATGTAAAAGAGTAATTAAATTATAATATATCTCAATGGTAATATATCAGTCCAATTATAAACAATAAATTTTCACAGATTCCTTTAGGAGCATAGCCAATGTTGATAAAGATATCAAAATCAATGCCATTAATTTGATGCCAACTATAGCACCCTATAGGACAGATAGAACTGCCTCCTGTGAGCTTATGAGACTGAAACTCTTTATGGAAGTAGACAACTGGGTCTTTTTCCCGCAGAGAGATTGGGGAACCTTACAGATCACAGTCTAACCCCAGGGATCCTGGCAGATATATCAGTATTTTATTATCATAGTGGCCATGATCTGAACACAATGACTTAATTGTAAATAACCACAATTTTAGGCTGTCCATTCAATACGAACTCACTGATTCCAACTCAGTGACTCTATCGCTCAGAGTAGAAGTGTTCTTCTGAGTTTCCAAGGATATAAATCCTTACGTGATCAGCAAGTCTCATCTTTCTTCTTTGGAACTTTGCTCCTTGAGTTTAAAAATTCCATGTGTCACCCACTATGTCAGCAGGACTCATCATGCCATTAATAGTTCTGAATAAATAGATAAATTAATCTTTATTTAAATGTTCCATAGCAACATTTACTACAAACTTCATTTTTATTTGGCTCTGATTTTGATAATATTTCTATCACATGAATTATTTAGCTCCTGCTCGCTCTTTCTGTGGATATTCCCCTATGGTAAAGTTTATTGAAACTAGAAGAATTAGATTATAAAAATAATACAAAATGGAATTTTATAGATGCACTTTGGGTCCCCACTCTGTACTCTCCTTCATTCACAATGATATGTTTTTTTGTTCTTTGATGCCTGATAGCTGATCCCCTCAAAACCTTGTGATCACCCAAGATGCTGTGCTCCATCCATGTGGGATTTATTGCTTCTTAGCTAGATGACCACTTGTTTATCTTCAAGTTTTTAAGGCCCCGGACTCTAAATCCCTTGACAGCTGCGCACCATCAGCTTTTTAGCCACATTTGTTTATGCACCCGCTTTGTCTACAGCCATTGTGACGGTACAGGCTAATGTGCTTCTTCCAAGTGGGCTTTGTTGTTTCTCAGCTAGATGTCCTTTTGTTTATCCTCAAGCCTTTAAGACCCCAGGTGCTATGTATTTTGATAGCCGGGCACCATCTGCTTTCTTTGCCATATTTGCTTATGCACTCATTTTGTCTACAGAGATGTTGTTGGGACAGGCTAGTGTGCTTCTTCCATGTGGGCTTTGTTGTTTCTCAGTTGGACATCCCCTCACAGAAGGCTCTCAAAGAGGGGGTAAGCCAGGTGCAGTGTAGCAAAATGAAGCATTCTATATTCCTCTGGTTCTTAAATGCTTCCTCCCCTCCTACCCCTTACTATCATGATCCCAATTCTACCCTACAAATCTGACAGAACTGGAGAATGTACACTGATAGAGAGAGAAACTGGAAACACAGGGAATCCAAGACAGAAGAACTCTCTCAGAACCAGTGGTGAGAAGGGCTATATTGGGAGGTTAGAGGGAACATGTGGTAGAAAGGGAGACCAGATTATTAGAATGGACATATAACCTTCCTGAGGGATGGGCAGCAGAGAAGTGGGTGAAGGGATACGTCAGAAAGTGTAAGATATGACAAAATAATAACAATTTATAAATTATGAAGGGTTCATGCGGGAGATGGGAACAGAGATGGAGGACACATGAGCAGACACCAGGTGCTCAAAAAGAAAGCATTTTGAGACTGATGAGGGAAGCAAATGTACAAAAGTGCTCAACAATGGATATATGTGTGGAATATGATAATAGTTGTACATGCCTCCAAAAATGATTTAATTGATAATGTAAATTTATCTAGCAATTTAGTAGATTTCTCATGAGATGTCTTAGTGATTTCCTTTGAGACTGTGATAAGACAAATATAATATTAAAGAGTTCAGGGTTAATTTTTTTAATTTAAATTTCATATAGGACCTACAATTCTATATATCAATTATACCCAGTGCTAGCCTACAGTATTTTGTTTGCAGCCTTTTATAACAAGTGGCAGTTTTTATTCTGGAAAACAAAAATAAAAATAATTCTGAATTCGAGAACTAGCAGAAAGAAGGGTGTGTTAAGAAAGGGAGAGGATCACATCAAGGGATCCCAACATGTACTTCAGCATACTGCATTATACAAGTGCACTGTTTTCTGCTTCAATATTACTACATTATAATACTTTTATGCCCATAACCAGAAATATAGGGATGACATATAATGAAATAATCATTTCATATATTCTAACTTTTACTCAAACAAATGTGTGAGTATAGAAAACTATTAACATATATTTTTAATTTTACTCTATACTTCCATTGATCATAACTGGATATCCAGTCTTGAAAAGTAAAGGATGAGTGCATGTGTGTACATGTGTGTACACATGTATGCATGCTGCTTATTTTTGAAGAAGCATTAAAAGAGCTTGACTCTCAGTTACATGCCGCATCATTATACAAAATCTATTAAAACATTATTCCTGAAAATGGCTTAAGAAATTGCAATTTTAGGTCCACATTTATTAATAATTTATTTTGGGTTTCTGTGGTGACATATTTGATAACTATTTAAACTCCAGCAAAAGAAAGGTTAAGATTAGGCCTGGCCCTGTGTGTTTCTGAGCTTTATGGGAGTAGGAAAACTCATCTCTCTCTCTGGAAGAGCAGCTGATGGCTTCAAACTGATTTCCTTGTAATTTGGACCCAACTCATATTATTAATCTCTAAATTGTTAGATATTTATTTTATACTGTTAAAAATATGAGATTATAAGCCTAGTACACATTCAGAAAATTGTATGTTTAGGGCTGAGCCCTGATGGCATAGAGGTTGTGTGTGGGACTGCGGCTCACTGACTTGGTGGTTCAAATCCAGCAGCAGCTCTCCATGAGCAAGGCTGAGCCTCCCATTCCCACCAAGGCAGTGATGGCCCCCCAAAAAGAAAATTGTATGTTTAAATGATGAAATAGAACACACTCAATTCTTCCTTTAAATAGGCTATACTGGAAATGTTGATATCAATATACAAGAAACATTTATTTTCTTATTAAAAATCAGGTCATGAAAATGAGAGTGTTTATGGTAGCGACAACATATTAAAACATATAGATAAAATAAAGAGCTAAAAGGGACTGAGTGAAAATAAAACATAGTTCAAAATATTAGATGTCACATTTAATCAAATTTTCAGTTTCCTTTTAATGCATTTTATACCTTAATGTAGTATATGAACTTTATTATTAGCTAATAATATGTGTTTAGTTTGATTGCAGAGTAGTGAGTTCAAGTAAATCTAGATTTAAAATGCAACTAGAAAAGTATGTCACAGCACATTTAGTAAGTATTAAAAATACATATTAGGAGTTTAATCTTTCATTCATATGACAAATTAATTTTAATTTTCCATATTCCTTGTCCCCATATTTAAGTTCATAATAAGTGGTGGAAGTGTATGCAACATTCATTGCCTTTGAAGCAATGAGGTGAGATGGGTAATTTCCAAAGTATAGTGTATTTAAGTGTCTAATCTTCCTTCTTGAGAAATTATTGACCTTTCACAAATTTACAGGATGTACATAGATGGTGTTTTTATGATTTGCTTCCTTTGGGAATGTTTCAGGAGGGATTCCCATTTCATCTGAGTATTTTCTCTTATTATTAGCTTTCAATATTCAGAAATGGATTCTGGTATATTTTTGTTTACCTTACAGTTCACACTTTTTAATTCTTTAAGACTGTTACATGACACTTCTTAATAGAACACTTTTGTTTGTATTTGACCTTTTTTAAAATCTCTTAACACTACTTAAGCAAACAAAAACTCTCATCACAACTGTTCTTTTCATCTGTACACTATTTCCAGGTTGTTGGGAAGATTAGCTTGGACTTAAGCGAGTCACCACCCTTCTCTTACCAAGGCAAATCAGTATTGATGTGTTTCTCTTCTCTTCTGGCACTATGTTTCTATGTTTTATTCATTTTTATATTTCTTTTGCCTCAAGTTATGTATAGTCTGTAGACTGAATATTTCCAATTTTCCTACATATCTCTACAAACTTAATTAAGCGAACCAGAAGCCTCCTAGCTTGTCTGCTTTCAGTTGGAACTGAGGCTGCAGGAAACATCAAATGAAAAGGCATGTTGTGTTTCCTTATAAGTTAACCCACACCCTTCACTCCAGGTGCCATAATATTTTTGCGTTCGTCTTGATCCAAACATTAAATGTGGCTTGGTCACCTGCAGCTCCATTGCCTCAATATGCTCCTTTTAATTTCCCTCCCCCCTTTCTCATCAGTGCTGTTGTAGTCACTGGCATTCCAGTTGTGTATTATATACCTCTGGAACTTACATTCTTACAGCCTCCTTGCCCACGTCCATAGAGTTGCCTTCCACACCTCAAATATTCCGCAGGTACAATGGCACTTCGGAAAAAAAAAAAGAAAGGCTACAATAAAATTTCAAATTATGATGAATTGCCATAAATTGTATCACTTTAAGTTTGGGTTAAACCACTCTAACTTTACATTGTGCCATGCCTGTTGAAGAATGAGATAGTATTATATGCAGCTGGGTTATGTAAGGAGGGAATCAGCATCCACAGATTGAACAGATGAACAGACTGAATCAACCTTGCTAGTGGAAATCAAGAGTGATGACTTAAAGCACTTGCTAATGAAGATCAAGTGGTAAAGCCTTCGGTCTGGATTATAACTGAGTGTAAAGTAGACCAAAACCATAAAAACTGGGCCAATGGGCAACAGCCTGAGAAATGGAGAAAAGATCTTAAAGCAGTCAAATATTTCATCATGCTTGGACCCACAATCAACGCTCTTGGAAAGTAACAGTGAAGAGGTCAAACAACACACTGTATTGGAAGAATGTTACTTGGCGGACTAAAGTGAGCCTTACCTATGCCAGGGCATTTTCAATTGTGTCATAGGCATATGAAAGAGTGACATTGAAAAAGGAAGACCTAAGAAGGATTGACTTGACTTACGGTGCTGGTGAAGACTATTGACGGTATCTTGGACTGCCAAAAAGACAGAAAAGTCTGTTTTGGACATACACCCACAATACTCCTTAGGGGACCAGAGGAGAAAGCTTTAGACATATTTCAGGAGCGTCTAGTCCCTGGAGAAGGACATCACACCTGGTAAAGTAGAGGGGCAGGAAAAAGAGAAAGGGCCTCCACAAGATGGATCGAGAGAGTGACTGCGACACTGGGCTCAAACATGAGGACAATTGTGAGGACAGCACAGGTCCAGGCACTGTTCTGTGGGGTGTACATGTTTGCTATGAGCTGGAACCAACTAGATGACACCTGACACATGGACTAAGGAAGCTCATATACTCAAACAAAATTCACTGATGTCCAGTCTACTCCAACTCTAGTGACCCTCCATCAACCCTCCTCCACCATGAAAATGGTGAAGATTCTAGAGTGCTGAGAAGCATGCCATACAAACAAGAAAAAGTTATATGATATGCGGAACTGTGTCTAAAAATATCTTACCCATAAAAAACATAGCTATGAAAAGAGTCCTCTGGAATTAGTTTATTTAACTTTAATGAATATTAAGTCTTTTCCTCAGTGCTTTCCTTATTGGCACAGTTCATTTAAAGGAGTATGAGAGATATTTCCCTAGTACTATTGAAATTTAATAGTTCACTTTCTATACAGGGAAATATTACCAATATATAGAAATAATTATCTTAAAAATAATCTTTTTTTCTAAAGCCTGTAGCCAGGCAAAAATTATAAACATGATTTTTAGGAATTAGAGGAATATCTCATAATTGAAACTATAGAATATAAAAAATGAGAAGAAACCATAGGGATAATCTAGTCATTTCACAGAGGAGGAAAATTATGTAAAGGGGTTAATTGACTTGCTCAATTACAGACCATTTGAGAGCTAAACCATGCTGAAGATGAACCCTTCTTTGTTCGACAACAGTCTTCTCTATTTTTATATGCAATAAGGTCAAGTCAGTATTTCATATTTATAGTTCTCTTATCATTAAGCATTAGTAACACTCTGGCTAAATATTCTAGTATAAGTCACACATGCTCCTTATTTTTCCAGGATTTATAAATGGGAATGTTGAGTGGTACATGAGAACAGCTTGCCCAAATGTTCCTGAAAGGTTCTACACACCAAACATATCTTTCAACAAATGGAGCGGCTTCATCACTTCTCTGCTCTTGCTCCATATCCCCTTTGATTTGCTCTTACCAAGATTCTTGCTGTCAAAGAGGGACTATCAACAATTCACTATTCACTTTGCCTTGGAAAAGAAAAATGTATTGTTGTCCTGGAAATAGATTTTTACAGCTGTGCAAATTAAATAAAAAGAATCTGCTTTAAACCAAAATTTGAATTGTATGTTAAATATCTTACATATTAAAATACTGTCTCTTTCTTCCTTCAGAAACAAATAAATTAAGATGATGTTATGGTTATCGGAAATGCAGTTCATTTTCTTGGTCTGCCGGACCCAGGTTATGTGATTTCCAATGGGCTCATATGCATGTGAAAGTTGGACACTGACTAAATCAGAAAGTGGAAGAGTCTATACATTTGAATTGCTGGAGGAAATTGAAAATGATGTGGACTGCTAAAAGGTCAGACTGATGGGTCTTGGGAGAAGGATTGCCAGAGTGTCCATTAGCAGCAACGCTGATGAGGGACAGAGAAAAAAGAGAAAGAGTCTCCATGATGGATCAACACAGTGGCTGAAACGATGTGCTGAGCACAGGAATAATGGTGAGCGTGACACAAGACCAGGAAGGATTTTGTTCTGTTGTGCAGATAGATGCTCATTTTGGTCCAAATCACCTCAGTGGCACCTGGCAATAACAGCAGCCAACTGACGTCATAGGTCAGTAGGACTGGACATCAAGAGGATGCAGGGAATAATTCCTCCTTGGCCTGATTCAGGATGCTAGCTTGCATTTCTTAGTTCGTGGTCTAACTTCATGGCAGCGTTTGCATCGTTTCCACCTTCAATGCTCACATTAGCTAGATGGGTCACTGATCCTGCTCCTGCCTCTGTTTTCACTTTTAAACACCTTAGTTATTTGCTTGAACTCTTAATTCTCTTTACCATATAATTTATTTTGAGATTCCAGGGATTAACACATGAGTATCTCTACCTTATCAAGCTGTGACCTCACAGGCAGGTTGAACTCTACCCCTTTACAAGTACAAATTGACATAAACTCTAACTACCACAGACTTAACAAAGCTAATACAGTTGTTGACATAAAGAAATGTTTAAATCACTGCATTTGTACCTAAATAATAAACCTCCCTGAATTTTTAGTTAGACAAATATACTTAGGCTTGCTCAAGCTTGCTAACGTAAAGCAATAGGAAAGAAAAGTTGGGGGAGGGAAAGTGTACACAAGAGGAAAACTGAATTGAAAATAAACCAGCTACTATGCCAATCTTCCCAAAATATGTTCATTTGAGCACTAGTGTTCTGCAAGATATTAATAAGTTTTCAGGCAAAAATAAAAGTTATCCAAAATCATATATATCTGAAAAAGCTCACGTTTCTGTACCACAGGGTTTTATTATGTTTACTTGCATTGGGAATCTCAAAATGGTTTTATAGTGTTTTCAATTTTAGGGGTCATGTAATTTCATCCGTAGTCTTCTGAAATTTAATTATGATAAACATGTCATGGAAAAGATCTCCTAAGAACTGGTATATTGAATATTATAGTATGGTTGCCAAGTAACTCTATTTAGCTGATTCTATATACTTCATGATAAATGAAGGTATCTATACAAATAGAAAAAGTTGTAAAGAAACTCAGCCAAAAAATGTATTAAAAATACTCCCCCAAACAATAGCTTTATTTAGTAGTTGTCACAAGTGAAGGCGATCCATGTAGTAGATATGGAATTGTACTTATCTGAGAAATCAAATTTCAAATCATTCTACAAGGGAAAACCTGCAAATCAGTAGAAAACAAAAATATTTCCAAATAAATATGATTCCAGTAGCTTTTATCTTTTCCATTCAGTTATAACTAAAAGGTACTAGTCATTTTGCCCTGTTTTCTGGGCCTGTTCATCAGGTACAACCACAAATTAAAGAAGGTGTTAAATAAAAATGAGCTAGACTCAAGTAAGTAATTAATGTTAAACCTGAGCAGTATATTAATCCTTGTCTATAAAAATCACAATTCAGTTGTTAATGAAAGATATAGACATCTGTCAGAAACACACTGAATAAGTTATACAGTCAGAAAGAAAATATACTGAGTGCTATTGAAGACTTAAAGGTGGATAAAAGGTATGATAAAGTGAATGAGCATTCTTAACAATGACACCTTACCTCAATCATGTGCCTTTTGGGCTTTTAAGAATAGAAAGAAGGTATTTCTAGGTGAAAAAAATATGAAGAAAAAGAAAGGTACAGAAGGGTTAAATACAACTGATTTTAAAAAGAATCTAAAAATCAAGCAAAATATAATAAAGAATAGTCAAATTTCCACAAGATTGGGGGTTCTTTCTGAAAATATTTTGTTATAATTAAATGTTATTACAGAAAAATATTGGGTGTTGAATTCTATATCTCAAAAATGATATGTAAAGACATTTTAAATTTAATGTATCCATTGGAATACCATTATTTAGAGAAAGACTAAAAAGTCTTATCACAAGAGAGGATGCTTTGATGAACTAAGGGCAGCTTTCACAGAGATGCTTCACTAGGCACTGTGGATCACATCAAAGCTCAAGCACACTGGCATCACACTACCCAGGAAAAAACACATGCAACTCAAAGCTCTCTTAATTTAGTACAACCAAAATTATTTTTACAAAGCAAATGCTACTGGGAAAAATACCCCAAGGAAAATATTTTGAATTTTCTAAAAGTTCTAGGAATTTTAAAACTACTCTTCTACTATTTCTATAGGATATCAAACCTTAAATATGAAATTAAAAATACAACAATGAAATTATCTCACTTCTACTAATGACAACAGCACACACAAAGATTCCAATGGGTTCCCGAAGATGATGATATTTATAGCAGCAGACTACCACATACTTTTTTATGTAATCATTTTTGGGGGGGGTTCAAACAGCTTTAATTACAATATAGTCATACATGCATTCATTGTGTCAGGATTTGCATGCTTCCTTCCCTTTTTTAAAATTAGGAGTTTGTACAACTCTTATCACAAACCATCCATCCATCCATTGTGTCAAGCACATTTGGACATATATTGCCATCAACCTTCTCAAAACTTTTGCTTTCTGCTGGAGCCCTTGGTATCAGCTCCTCATTTTCCCCTCCCTCTCTGCTCCCCCCTCCCTCATGAACCCTTGATAATTTATAAATTATTGTTATTTTGTCATCTTGCATTATCTGATGTCTCCTTTCATCCACTTTTCTATTGTCCCTCCCCCGGGGAGGAGGTTATATGTAGATCCTTGTAATTGTTTCCCCTGTCTACCCCATCCTCCCTTCACCGTCCTGGTATCACACTCTCACCACTGCTCCTGAGGGCTTCCTCCGTCCTGAGTTTCCTGTTTCCAACTCCTATCTGTACCAGTGTACATCCTCGATCTAGCTGGATTTGTAAGGTAGAATTGGGATCAGGATAGTGGAGGTGTGGGGTGCAGTGGGGAAGCATTTGGAAACTAGAGAAACATTGTTGATTCATCATTGCCGCACTGCACCTCGACTGGCTCCTCATCCTCCATGACCTTCCTGTCAAGAGATGTCCAGTTTCCTACAGATGGGTTTTTCTTCCCATAGGAACTATTGAATTTGGACAAGCCATCTTTGGATTAGCCTCCTTCGGGAAGCAAGCTTGCAAACCCACTGTGCCTCCCTTGTTCCTTAAGAGAGGCCTTGGGATCCTCTAAACCAGTAGTTTTCAACCTTCCTAATGCTGTGACCTTGAATACAGTGCCTCATGTTGTGGTGACCCCCTCCCCACACCATAAAATTATTTTTGTTGCTATTTCATAACTGTAATTTTGCTACTGTTATGAATCAGGAAACCCCTGTGAAAGGGTCCTCTCACTCTCAAAGAAGTCGTGACCCACAGGTTGAGAACCACTGCTCTAAATAGACATCCATGTACAAATGCAAGAAACACAGGAACCCAAGTTATGATAAGTGGAAGGGAAACCACAATTGGGCCCATCCTAGTAAAACTGCAAAAAAACAAAGGTAAAGAGAATATTTTAAAGTTGATGGAAAGAGGCACATTTCCTTCAGGAGGGTGTTAATATGTCATAATAGCTGACTTCTTATCAAACTAGGAAAGCAAAACAAAAGCAATAAAATTTGTCAAAATTCTGTGGGTTTTGTTTGTTAGCTTAAAGAGAAAAATTGCTAACCTATGATTGTATGTTCAGAGATAGCATTCAATATTATGGCCTGTTTTCTTCTCTACCTTACCCAAAATATTTTTTTTATTAATTCAGAAATGCATGTATTAATGAACTATATATTCTTATAATGGAAGAACTATTTTCCCTAAGCCACTATGCGTGATAGAATTTGTCCTCACAGCAGTAATTTTTAAAAAGTAATGACTCAAACTGACCAAGTGAAGACATTTGAAACATTAATGACTATTCCTTTAAACCACACCTTTCTCCTGTGCTAAAACAAGTATCTAGTAAATGATACTTTGCTTTGTGTTGCTGTGTTATTATTCCCATTAACATTGCTTGGCTAAGGCTTATGAGAAAGAAGGTATCAGAAATGGAGGATGAAGGAAAGGAAGGCTCACCTGACTTTACATGAAAAATCTGAACTATGCATGATGCATATTACAAAATACCATTATGTGGAGAAAAGTAAATGGTGCAGAAGATGTGGTGGAATTAAAATGAAAAAGAAAAAGGTCATTCTTTTGAAGTTTTTATGAGTTGTGATGAAGTTGTTTTTTGAATTATACCTGTCACATTTAATTCTCACTGCTTATGTGCAAATTGCAGGTAATCTTTTTCTCTATATAGATAGTGCAAAGTAAAACAAAATAGAACAAAACTGGAAAATCTCAGTAGCTTACTTGCAACACGAGCTGTTGTGATAGCTTTAGTCCTTATTTTAATTTAAGATATTGCTTTGGTTAATTAAAGCAGAATACAAGATAGACTCCAATGAGGTCATCTTTATAAAAACATGTACCACCACCTTAGAAGCTGTTGGTCCTAAAATGCTATATTGCTTGGCCATATTTAACAGTGTCATTCAAATGTTAACATGTTAGGTTGGTATGCTTTAGAATGAAAGGCTTAGTCCTTCTATGATTATCTCTCTGTTCCACACTCAAAAAGAAAAAAGAACAAATATAGTTTGCTGCTCTACTAATATGCAAATACAGGTTCCCTGAGTTGAGGGTTCCTGAGTGCACATTGTTGTAACTGATGGGGAAGTAGAAGCTGGTAGAAATGCTGTTATTGGCCGTGACATAAAAATAGATGATGAAAATGAAATTGCACTTCTCTGGCAGAGCTGAGCACTGGCCAGCTGCCCAAATTCAGTGGTGCACATTCTGGGAGGTTAGCTTTGCTCCTGATACATTGCACCAGGGAGCACAGATTCCCCTGCCTGCTACTGCAGATGTGCTGGGATTGATATATTTATCCCACCTCATTGCTGGTGACTATCTAAGGCATTAAAGAAAAGATTAACCTGTAGGTGCAACAAACACCGGGGACTCCACATTTGATATGACTTGGTGAGGCATTATGTTTTAAAGATGGAACTCACACAAACCACATCAAAATGAACTTTGAGTTATATATGCAGTTTTATGGGAGCTGAAAGCCTCATCTTTTTCCCCAAAGAAGTAGCTGGTGGTTTCAAAGTGCTGACCTCGTGGTTAGCAGCTTGCCACGTAACCAATACATCCTTGCTTTCAACCCTCTATGTTTGTAATTTTCATCATTTGCTAGAAAATCAAGAATTGTGCAAGTATGGCATCGAGACATATCAAAGACCAACTGAGGCATTGTGAATTTTATGTTTAATCCATTGCTTTAGACTTGTGGGTAAAGATGCTTTGCATGGCTTCAAGTGAATCATTCAAAGAATTGTTCAGGGGAGAAAAGAAAAGAGAATTATACAGATTCTTGCTTTATGAAGCAGACCCCAAACTGAAGATTTCTGCTTCAACTAATTTGAAACAAATTCCTCTCCCCTTAAATTAAACACATCATCTAAGAAACTGATAGCTTTGTTGTATTTTTAGAAATTCAGTTACATATGAATATATCCACTGTCAGTCATCATAGTGTGATTTGGAAATCCTCATTGACTAAAATCTTTCGATGTACCTGTGTCTTATTTTTAATAGGTCCCAGTCATCTATTTTGTCTTTCCCTGTGCATGCTTCATTTATTATATTTGGTAGTCTGTGTATGTCCTGCAATAAATCCTGCAGCCACCCACCTGCCTAAAAGAAAGAAAGAGATGAATAAATGATAAATAGATAGATAGATAATTACCTGTAACCATAGCAGTGTCATAGCTTATTTACATTCCAGTTCTGCTTCTTAAAAATTGCACAATTTTTTGCCAATTGCTTAGTTTCGCAGGTCCTCATGTGGAGAGATTTAGGGTTTGTGCATGTGTGTGCACACACACAGTTATGTGTAATCAATTACTTTGCACAATGTAATGGCTAGCTCATGGGAAGCACTTAATAAAATCTTCAATATGGTAAATAGTTATAGATAATGGAGGGGACTCCTAGATCCCAGCTGCCCATGGAAGAAAGAGAAGGCTTTGTATTCTCAAAAAGAGTTGCAGTCTCAGAAATGCACAGGGCAGTTTTATCCTGACTTGGAGGGTCACCATGAGTCAGCGATGAGCCGATGAGAGTGAGTAATCCAGTGAGATATCCTCGGATACTCTTCAGTTTCTTACAGTGATCGTCTAATGGAGTTCAAATGGTGGTCATTCTAGTCTGGGCACTGGAATCAACTGAAGATGGACTAAGGAACGATGCTGATGTGCAAGGTCTAAGCCCAGTATATCTAATATTCTCGATCTGGAAATAGATCAGAGATTCAGACTCTTCTAATATGTAGCCCTGGTAGTGTGGTGTCCCATGGTCTAAAAGCACCAGCAGTTCTGTGGGAGAAAGGCTAGGCCATCTACCTCTGTAAACAGTTACAATCTCTGATGCCCACAGAGGAGCCCTGTGTCAGCATCAACTTGCTGGATGTGAGTGAGTGATGTTACAGGTCCTGTTTTCATTAGGTCCAGGTTCTGTGTTCTCCAGGCCAAGGCAGCCCTGAAGGTAGAGAGAGGAACCAGGGTTTGTAAGGATGAAATCCTGGCAGATCTTTCTGCCATAGAATGACTGATAGGTTCCAACCATTGAAACCACCAGTAGTCAAGCCTTTAGCCACTGTATCAAATCTTCTTGTGGGAAGTCACTAAAAGAGCAATAGTGCGGATATAAAATTACCTCCAAATATTTCATCACAGAGTAGCTACTGAGAGACAAAAATGGAACACAGTAGGCTAGCAAGCGGAAAACATAGCGCTGCTATTAAGTGCCATGGACTCTTCTTTGACTCCTAACAAACCGAATATGAGAGAGTGGAACATTGCTCGGCCCTTGAACATCCTCGCAGTCATTTCTAAGTTTGAGTCCATTGCTACAGCCACTGGGTCCATTGATTTCACCTTGGCGCTTCCTATTTTGGGACGATTCTTTCCTTTCAGAATTTCAGTGTCCTTTTCCAGATACTGTTCCCTCCTGATTGTATGTCCAAAGTACCTGAGAAAACCACCAACATTGTAGGCATCATGGCTTTACTCTTTCCAAAATAGATTTGTTTATTTGTCTGACAGCCCACTTTATTTTCTGTATTCTACACCATAATTTAAAGGTACAAGTTCTTCTGTGGTTTTCCCTATTCATTGTCCAACTTGCATATGCATTTGTGGCAGATGAAATTGGCATGGCTTAAGTTAGGTGCACTTTAATCTCCAAAGGAATTTCATTTTTTTAACACGTTAGTAGGCTTCAGGAATAAAAAGACAAATAAAACTAGGTCCAACCTTCCAACAAGCTCACAGTCAAGTTTTCACACAAAACAACACCTTAGTCTGAGCATGAAGGTAACATGTATTATGCTCCTATTTTGTGTAGTCATTGTTCTAAGCTTACCACATCAAAATGGGGAGGCAAGGGAATTATCAAAGGTAAGTTCTAGAATTTTACTCTAACAATACACCCAAAGAACCTGAACCCATAACAATCATACCACACTGCTTTTCAAGCTCAAATCTCTTCCCCTTTTGTGACTGAACAATCCATTGTGTTCACTGTGCTTTGAAAAATCCATACATGCTTATTTCAAAAGAAGTGATCTTCTGAAAACAAAAATAGATGCTTTATTAACAGGAAGACTTGAATTTTTGTTGTTTCTTTAAAATTTTAAATAAGCTCAAACAAAAATCTGTTTCACTACACTAAATACTCACATTTAAAGAAGAGTCCAAATGGTTGAGTTTAGCTTTCACGTCCACCAGTTGCCTAGGGCATCGTGATAACTAAATTGACTGTGACATTTTGAAATGAGGTGAAATAGTTCCCCAAAGGAAACCAACTTATCAAGGGGTTGGTATTAAAAAAAAGTGGGGGGGGAAGGGGGAGAAAAGCAAGTACAAGAATCCCAGAGTTAAAAACTCAGAACTCTGGGCTGAGCTCCGGTGGCATAGTGGTTGTGTGCGGCCCACTGGGTTGGAGGTTTGAATCCAGCAGCAGCTTTCCAGGAATAAGGCTGGGCCTCCTACTCCCACCACCAGAGAGTAGTGATGCCACCTCTCCCCCAAAAAAACCCTCAGAACTCAGAATTTATTGACAGCACCTACCAGGCCTTCACTGTTTCATAATTTGTCCTCCCTTTGAAACTGCATTACCAACCACAGTTCCAACAAATTCTTCATCACAACCACCTTCAGTTGCTGCACATGCATCTTTTGAATTATTACAAAAGCTCGAGCATGTTTTGCACTAAATCAAGAACTAAACCAACTCCCATTTAGTTGATTTTTCTGAAAGCGACACCATAGGACAGTGCAACTGGCCCTATAGGGATTCCAGGGATATAAACTTTAGAGGAGCAGAAATTCTTCTCTTGGAGAAGCTGGTAGGTTCTGACTGTGAGCCTTGAGATTGGCAACCGTCTAAGCCACTAGGACTCCTTACTTTCATTGGGGCCTAGATTCCAAATAAGTTGATCATTGAAATCAGTGAGGATCTGGTGAAAATACAGAACTCTCGCCTCTTTTTCTCCATTTACTACTGGGATTGTTTGAATTCTCTTCATCTTCATCCTGATTACATATGAGTAATTGATGGTCTGTTCCATAGTCAACCTCTGAACTGCTTTTAGATGCTAGTATTGAGCTTCTTCATCACGTCTTCCCACAATGTAGACACTTTGATTTTCATCTATTCCCCTAGGAGAGGTGCGCATGTACAGTCACCTTTCTCGTTGCTGAGCAAAGGTATTTGCAATGAACAAATCGTTGGTCTTGCAAAATGCTGTCATGCCCACTCCAGACCCTCCTCTCACAAGCATCATGGTTTCCAACTGCTGTTCCTTCCTCTTTGTCTCTCACATTTGCTTTCCAGTCACTGATAATTATCAATACATCTTGATTGCATGTTTGTTCAATTTATGAATGAAGATATTAGTAGGATTCTTTAGAGCTAGGTGTATAAATTTGAATATTAGGTGTATTAGCATGTAGTTATTTTATGCAGATAGATTTTATCCTATCACAAACAGCATTTTATTTCCAGATGGATCTTGAAATGTCCTTCCTGCTGAAGAATACAACACTGTTCCTCGTGAGTCATTCCTGGCATAGGAAACCATGAATTTCTGATTCAAGAGGGCGGTGCTCTTCCATTTCAGCGCACTAACGACAAGGTTGATTTTCTTTATGTCTTTCATAAAAATTTTTGACAACTTTTAATTTTCCTACATATATTAGTGCTTCCAATTCCATGTTGAGGTTATTAATTGATGTGTGTACTTGTTTCTTTTCATTTTGAATCTTTCCCAACTGGCACTTGAAGGTCCCGCTGTACTTCCACAGCCTACTCTGTTTCATCTTGGTTAACTCTAAAGTAGAGGCTTTTCCTCAGATATATTTTGTGTGCCTTCTGACTTGTGAGGCTCATCTTATGTCACTATTACTGTCAATGTTCTACTTCTTTTTATTCATGAGATTTTGCAATATTTGATAATATTTTGATGCTATCCATAGGTTTTCAGTGGCTAATTGCTCTGAATTGGATGGCATATTCTTTCTTATAGTCTGTTTTAAGTCTGGAAGCTTTTATGTTCACTTTGGGTTACCCTGATGTTATTTGAAATACTAGTAGAAATAACTTTCAGCATCACATCATACACCATGACAAATTGACATGAGTACAACTATGATCATTTTCATATTGTCCAAATTCTAAGATTATACTCAAATACCCATTGAATAATAATAACACAATGAAACAACTGTGACTCACAACTCTGTTTATAAAGCATTCAGTATTTGTTTGCTCATTTCAAAGAGCTATCATTTGGCTTATGTACAGGCTCTGTACATTTAATGTGCTTTGTAATTATTTTACAATGTGATCGAAAATGTCTTAAAACATACAGTTACACTTCTGTGCCTAGTCAATAAAACACAGATGAGAAAATTATGTGGGAACATCTATAACTTCTCAAGCTATATAAAGAAGGAGCATCAAACGCCATATCTACCCAAGGATGATGCTTATCAAGTAGAGATAAGATATGTCTTACTCTCCTTTCTTCTTTATTTTGACATCAGCTCTCCTTCTAATGATGCTCTGTACCTCTGGAGAGTTTGATAATCCATTGCAATGGCCACACAGAACTCACAATTGTAACAGTCGTGAAATTCTTTAGGGAAGTTGACAGGTTATGATATTTTACAGATACAGTTCTTTTTATATGCAGCACTTCTTTTTTTTTTTTGGTGGGGGGGGCATCACTGCTCTCTAGTGGTGGGAGTAGGAGGCCCAGCCCCACTGCTGGAATTGAACCTCCGACCCAGTGAGCCGCAGTCCCATGCACAACCACTATGCCACTGGGGCTCAGCCCTGTGCAGCACTTCTAAGCCATACTAGCAGGCATGTCTCTCTCTGAATCTTGAAGTACCAACCAGTAAACCCTTGGCCCCTATCTTCTTTCAATGACCTGGAAGCCCACTTGCTGTTCAGTCTCAAGGTCAAGATCTGCTGCTTCTAGTTGCCTCCCCTACTTCAGGCAGGGATCTTGCACATGCTCACTGGTGGCTCTTCTCCGATGGTTCACTCTTCTACCCAGCAGAATGGCAGAAGTGACCAAATCCTTAGTTCGAGTCCTCTATGCCTTGTGTTCATGTTCCCATCACGTCTCTAGGTAGAAAATAAAAAATCATAGCAAGCGATCCTAATCCACTGCAACAGTTAAACGTTTGTCCTGCTATTCTCTCCCTTCAACAAAATTCAATTGATATACTCCTTCTGCATTCTCTTCTACATTTCGGACAGATCCCTCTCCATATACTACTACCATTTAAGAATCATCTTTAGTATAATTTTTCTTGGGGGTGATTTTAATGATATTGTTTGATAATTCCAACATTCTGTTGGATAATCTTTTTTAAAAATGGGAACAGAAGGCTGAGTCCTGGTGGCGTAAGTGGTTGAGTGCGAGACTACAGCCCACAGGCTTGGCAGTTCAAATCCAGCAGCGGCTCTCAGGAGCAGCGCTGGGTAGCACCCCATGACCACCAGAGGCAGTGATGCCCCCCCAAAAAATGGGAACAGATATGAACCTCTCAAAGTCAGTTATCAATCCATCTCTCAAATTTCAGATATGGACACTCGAATATCACCAATGTTGCATCTTTTTACAGAAATATGTTCATTGGTATTCTATCAATTCTAGAAGCTTGATTTTACCAATATATTCAATTCAATTTGTTGTTCTTTCAATACAATGACTTTTTGACAATCTTCTTATTTCCAGCATGCTAATACATGCTTTTGAATAATGACTACATTGCCCTGGTGGCTTAGTAGTTATGTCTTCAGCTGCTAACTGCAAATAACGGATATATTTTCTCTTCTGAAACTGAATGGAATATAGAAACTATGTGTTTAATATATATAATATATATATCAGGTATTCTTCAGTTTTTTTCTTCAGTTCTTTCAGTTTCAGATATCCTGAGCTTGTCACTTACTTTTGGATTTCTAATATCTAGAAAAGATTCTAGATCTTTTCAGAGTCCTCTCTATTACAGAGGGGGTTTTTTAACTGCTATTTTATATTTCCTGTTCATTTATTTCCTTTCTTCTGCCGTGATTGCTTTCTAGAACAAATTCTAGAACCTTTTCTTTCTTCCATTTTAGACTTGGATTTCTTTCCTAGCCTGTTCATTACCTTTTGTTTTCTGTTGTGTGATGTCCTTGATGTCGTCCCATGACTCATGTGACCCATTATTTTTAGAGTTCAATTATTGTGGTGAGAAAAATTACTTAAATATACAGATTTCCTTTCATTGACTGGCCACTACTTGTTAGTTTGCCATACTGTGGTGTTTTATGTGTTGTGATGGTGCTGGAAGGAATGTCACGGATACAACAAGCCCCAGCAGGGCCATTGAAAGTAAAATAAAGTGGTTTCAGCAGAGTTTATGTGATACGAAGCAATTATGACGAAGAATAGGCTATTCAGTTTTGAGAAATTAGCCACTTAGAACCTCATTAATGGCAGCAGAATTTTGTCAGATATAGTAGTAGAATTAGAGGCCTCCGCTCAGAAGGCATTCAAATATGGCTGAGGAAGAGCTGTCTTCTCAAAGTAAGTCAACCACACTTAAGTGAATGAAGAAAAGCAGCTGGGACCTTCATTTGCTAATGGGACAAGACTAAAAATAAGAAGAAGCAGATGCAAACATCTATTAATAATTGGAACTTGGAATATGTGAAGTATGAATCTAGGAAAGTTGGAAGCCATCAAAAATGAAATTAATGTATAAACACAGATATCTAGGCTTTAGTCAACTTAAAGATACATGTATTGGCCATTTAGAATCAGAAAATGATATGGTTTGTCATCCTCAAAATGACAAATTCAAAAAGAATGACCCTACAGTCATCAACTAAAAAGGATTTGCAAGATCTGTCTTGAAGTATAATGTAATAAAATCATATAACAAAGTCCAATCACTATATTCATTATTGAGAATTTTTGCAACAAACACTTAATCCAGGTATGCAGAAATAGAAGAAATTTTAACAATGCTATAAGTCAGAAATTGATCAAATATGCAAGCAAGATGCATTGATAATCAATGGCAATGGAATACAGAAGGTTCCAACTTTTGGAATTCCAAAAGTTTCCAAAATATGGTGATATTACCATAGTTTCCACTAGTGTTCCTTCATTTGTTTCCAACTTATGGAAAATATCATATTTATACAATCTAACTATTGATGATATAACTTTACAATACCAATGACTTCTCCATCACAAATACCTTTTTAAAAAACACTAAAAGCAACTCTACATGTGGGTTTCTTCAGATGGAATATCCAAAAATCAAGTTGACTACGTACATGAAGAAAGACAAAGGGGAAGCTCTATATCAACAGCCAAACCAAGCAAAGGGCCAACTGTGGACATACCATCAATTACTCATAGTAAGTTCCGATTGAAGTTGAAGGAAATGAAAATAAGTACAGAGACCAATATACTACTCCCTTGGGTGTATGCTACATGAATTTGAAGAACATCTCCAGAAGAGATTGGCACATTGAATAACAATGGCAGAAGACCTGACAGGCTATGGGATGACATCAAGACTATCATACATGAAGAAGGAAAAGACACTTAACAGGCAAGAAAGAAAGGATGTCAGAAGAGACTCTGAAACTTGCTCTTAATTGTAGCATAGCTAAGGTGAATGCTTTGAGTAGGAATCAAGTCTACCTAACAGAAACAACAGCATCTATTTATCTAGAATCCCCACCAGCACTCCAGTGATTGGTTAGGAATGTGCAAGTAAGATGTAGCAGACTTCAACTTGGCTATTCACCGTTTTTGCCATTTTTCTGGATATGAGATATACTTTTGCATCTCAGAATCAGGAGCACATAGAATTCATGGAACCATCAAGAAAGAAGCGCCACCACTGAAGCATGTTGGAGATGACTGAGTGGAGTGGCAGAGGCAGTAAAAGGTCAGTCCAAGCTAAGATAAGAGGCACCAGCTCAGAAGAGCAATTGTTGAGCTCAGAGGGCAGGAGATTGTGCCACGGAACAACGGCAAGCTTCCTGCCCCAAAGGCATAGGTTAAGAAATTATGCTGTGGAGGGGTTGAGGACCAAAGATGAAATGAATTTAAGATGAACCAATGATGTGATATTTCCCAGTGATGTAAAAAAGATGAGGAACATGACATGCTTCAGTGTGGGACTGTGATCTGCAAGGACGCAGATTAAAACCACCAGCTGCATCTGTGAGGGAAATGCTGCGCTTAAGAGTTACAGTCTCAGAAACTCAGCAGCAGTTCTGCCCTGCCCTGTAGACTGGTGAGTCAGCATCAATTCTATGGCAATGAGTTGAAATAAATACTGAATTCAAAACATGAAGCACTACACCCGCTACAGTGGACAATTAGAGCGAGTTTATATACCACATGAGAAACTATCACTCAATATTGTCATTCAGTAAATGAGGAAGAGAGAATAAAGATAAATAAATGATGGGTTATTTATATCCATGAAATGGATTAAGGTGTTAGAATTGACTATTGATTCTAGAACCAAGGTCAACCTATCTCCTATATTCTCTATACCATGCAAAGGGCCTTTATTAAACAATATAATCCAAATTATTTTTCACTTAGTGGAATAACTGTAGTAAATCATAAGAGAAAATGTACTAAGCATTCTAAGTCAAAATGAATTCTTTCAAAAATCACTCTTCAATCACCTATAAAATCACAAATAATTTCATTATAATTAGTTTTCAATATAGGACATAATTTTTCTTATTTCCACTGTGTTAATTCTCCCTATCAAATGACAGATAAAATTTCTCTTATGAAACTGAATGAAGGAGAATATGAATTGTGTGTCCAAGAACCAGTCATCTACAAAGCACCCTGATTAATGATGGCGCTTTCACCTCTGTTATCTCCCATTCATAGTCCACATTTCAGCAATCTTGTCCAATGCCAGAGTCTATTGTGAGGTGCTATCAGATGTACTTTCCAGTGGCTGAAGGAGTCTCCTTAATCATCTTCTAAGAATACTAATTTATAAGTCCAAGAAGGCTTAAGAATTATAAAGAAGTACTATAATGAATTTTTCTATATTTCTTCTTTTTGAGGTTTTATTTGCCAATAATTGTATGCCAAGTTATTCAGTTAAGTTTTTATCAGACATGCTTATGTTATAACTTTTTAGTCTAAATAAAAATTCATGAAGAAAAATGATAAGTTTAACACTTTGGCTGTTACTTACAGTAGGTATTTCACTTTTTATTTTTGTAGATGTACATGTAACAGAACATGTATTATCAATGATTTTTACAAGCAAAATTCAATGCCCATCTCGTATTTATCGTGTTCTTCAATCATAATCCCTATCTGATCCCAAACTTTTCCTGTATCCCTGGACAAAGCAAAGTTCCCCTAAGTATCACTCCCCCTTTTCCCCTTCTTCCTTTCAATTTGTTGGAAGTATTGATAAATTTTAGTCTCTGTAAACTTGGGTATTCTTTGTATATATTTAAATATGTATTTTTATATTGTTATTTTGTGATTAGGATATTTTACTCAGCATATTTTACTTTTATCTATGTTATCACATTTATTAAGAATTCATTTCTTTTGGGGGGAAATATATTCAATTTCCCTTATATACTACAATTTATTGTATTTACTCTGTGAATAGACACACCTGGGGGCTACTGGCTATGGCACACACAAAACTTTGGGGTACAGATATCTATTTGCATTCTCACTCTCTATAAGGGATTTCAGTTCCACCTACAAGCAGAATTGCTGAATCATATGCTACTCCATGTTTAGCTTTTGTTTTTTTTCTATGTTTAGCTTTTGAAAGAATTGCTTACCTATATTCAACAGCATCTATACCATCTTACAGTCTCATGCACAATTAAAGAGGGTTTCATAAAACCTTTCTATTGATTTCTGATCCCTTTTTATAAGATATTAAATCTTTAACTTAGTCATAACTGGTGACTCACTCAACAGCTACTCTCTTTTTTCCCAACTTGGTCACACCTCCAACATCCAGGAAACTACTAACTAAACCAAAATATACATTCCTTTCTCCTTATCATTTTTCCACCTCCTCACCATTATATATTAATTATTGGAAAGAGTGATAAGTGTTAAATATTTCCATTTATTCAATACTCATACATTCCTGAAGTGACTCTAGTTATGGTGGTCCCATTTCTTTTACCAGTGACTTCCATGACTGATATAGAAATTAATGATCCTGAGAGTCTTTCTAGTCACTGAAGGGAGAAGAAAGATCTTTGGAGCATTTATAAGAACCATTCTTTCCTATCTTAAAACAGGAAGAAAAAAGTTTACATCACTGGATATTGGTATGAGGGAAGGGAAATATGATGCCTCAAGATGATGCAGGCATCTCGACAAATGGAGCAAAGTACTACTGACTTTTTGAGAATATCATTACTCCAAATCAAATCTGATAATATGACTTGCTCATTAATCAACTTCATACTTCCTTTCTTGAAACTTCTGGTTACATAAGCCGAAACTAAAACAAAATCTTTTGATTGGTATGGCTAGTTTAGGCGTGGTTTTCTGATGCAAATACCCTGAAGATTTGATCCTGTCTCCCTGTTCCACCTCTCTTCCGACAGTCTGCCTTTTCTCTATTGCAGCTGTATGATCTCTCTTTCAATTCTTCAAATACTCTGCTCTTCTCTGCTTCCAGGTTTTCCTTAGTGTATGACATGGTCAAGGTGCAGTTGAAATGTCACTTTCGTAACCCTTTTTTATATTTTCTTATGCACAGGTAAACATCTGCTATATGACACCTGATCGTTTAATACAGTGGTTCACAACATTCCTAAAACTGCGACCCTTTAATACAGTTCCTCATGTTGTGGAACATAAAATTATTTTTGTTCCTACTCTATAACTGTAATTTTGCTGCTATTATGAATCAGGTGACCCAAAGGAGTAACAGCCCATAGGTTGAGAACTGCTATTTTAATACTAATCATTATCTCAACTCCCTGTTTAATGTCCCCCATCACTGTCATCTTTGCAAGGTCAGCAGCTGTGCCTACCTTCTCTATAGTTTAACTCCCAACAGTGAGCATAAGTCCCAGAGTGTAGCTTTTTAAAAAATTCTGAATACCCTGATAGTGATGTGGTAATTTATCTTATATATGCACCATAGTCTATTTTACCAATCTCCAAGAAATCCCAATCCACTGCTATTGAGTTGATACCAACTCACCGTGACCCCATATGGGTTTTCCAACTCTCTATCGCTTTATAGGAGCAGATCTCTAACTTCATACTGCCCCCTCTGACAATAAGTATGTTTGAATTGCCTGTCTCCTTGTTAACAAACCACTGCTTGACTCACAGCACTACCAATGCCCATTTTACCTCACTATGGGAAAAAATTGAAAGTCCACTTCCAGATATGAAAAGTGACAGAAAAAAGAAAAAAAGATTATTAAAAAAAACAAAGATATCGTTGACTAGTATACATTGCTTTGTATAATTTACCCAGAATCAGAATACATTTCTAAAAGTCATGCACATACTCTTACAACTGATTAAAATGCAGACAATAAAACATCTGCAAAATACAGTAGGATATTCTCCTGAGGCAATGTTGATCAGATGAAAACATTTATAGCTAGGGTTGATCAAGAGACTCATTCAAGTTTGAAAGGATTGTGGTTGGTTAAACCAGCATCAATGCCACACTCTTTGATCCTATTTTCCTGTGTGATGAGTTCACAAACTTAGGATTGAGTTTCAACTTTGAATGGTTATCATTTTGTTTTAATACCTGGCATAACAAATATTACCTGCATCAGAACAAAGAGAAGAAAGCAATGTGATGAAGGCACAGGGTAGTGTGCTACTTGTCTTTCAGGAATGTTATTTTATGCTTCACGATTTAACATACTGCAACAGCGTGATGCATCTAATGATTTTTTTAAAACAGCTTTCTGCTGACAGCATAAACAGAAACAAGTTTATTTTCAGTGAGCAGCTGCTGTTTTTTCATCGAAGAACGTCTCTAGCTGAAATAATGCAGCAGGCTGGCACTGTCGAAAGTGGATAAACATCTATGGGGTTTGTGGACTGGCAAACTGGGCCATTCTGCTTCTGCTGCAATTACCAATAAACCAAACAGCCCATCTCCAATTTTATGAGAATGAAAAGTTAAGCCAGTCTGCAAAAGAGTTGCAGAAATGGTCTATACAGATTGTCTTATTTTAATGAATAGATCAACTGCAGATGTCACATTTTTTTGTTCCTTCGCACAGGATTTATAAATTTATTTATTTTTAAGATTTCTTTTGAGTTAATTCTGCTTTTTGCTTGTTTGTTTAATGTTTTTCTTGCTTCTCTTTTATAGTATGCTTTATGAGGAAAGATTAAGTCTAAGTGAATTTAATTAGTAACTTTGTTTTTTTATGATCCTTAGCATCTTATTCTTAAATAGCTAATTTTTTAATAAAGATTTAAGTGCCTTAAATTTGAGCTGAAAGAAAAATGATTGGGCATGAACTTTGGTTACATAGATGATTGCCACGAAGGGTGTCAATTGATAAAAAAAAATATTTAGATGAGGGAGCTTTCTCTTTTGGAGTGTTTTAATCTTTTATTACTGCATCACCAGCATCCATCTGTCAGTTTGTTGCATGTTGGTGACTTGCATGTTGCTTTGATGTTAGAACCTGTTGTATTTGTATATCAAACACCACCAGGACCACCAAGTGTAGCCAGATCTTGACAGAGTTTCCAAATTAAGGAAGACCAAGAAGTAATATCTGGAGATATACTTCTGAAAATTAGCTAGTGAAAATCTTGTAGGTAACACAGATTATTGCCTGATATAGTATTAAAAGAAGACTGCAAAAGTACTCCAAAATATATCAAATGCATGAACAAATGTGGGTGTAGAATAGGAACAGGTGACAATTTGTTCTGTTATGCATTAGGTCAATATGGTTGCAAGTTGACTTGACAGAAACTAACAACAACACTCCATCACCATTTATTTTAGTGCCTCAAGGAAAGCTTTGGGTCTGATATCTCTTGTCTGAATTCCAAGACACTTATAATTATATAACACCCCATTGTTAGATGATTGCAAAAATGCCTTTAAGGTAATGGCTAATTATCTATTCTACTAGAAATAAAATTTTGTTTAAAATAATTTAACAAAAAAGAGTAACAAAATATTATAATACACCTTATGTTGACATATTAACAATCCTAATTGCTTCCTTTAGCATTTATTTATTGGACATATAGGCAAAGGTAGAAAAAAGGAAGACTCAGATACAGATCCTAATTCCATAACCTTAATATATATATATGTATATATATATATATTCTGATGTTCAGTAGTCCTACATATGATTACCAAGATTATGAATCATAGGAGCAGACAACCTCTTCTTTCATGAATCAATGAGTGGATTTGAATCAAGAAAGTGAGAGGAAGAAAGAAAGATAGGGAGATGGATAGAAAAGTAGGTAAGTAGATGATGGAAGATAATAGACTAACTAGATGTAGATAGCTAGACTGTTGTGGTGAGACACCATCAAGTAGGATTTGACTTATAGAAACTAGATCAACTGCAGAGCAAAACTTTTCTCAGTTCTGCAACATCTTCATAAGCATAGTTGTATTTGAATTCCATTGTTCCAGCTACAGTGTCAATCCATCTCATTGAGGATCTTCCTCTTTTTCACAGATCTACTATACCAAATAGATGATAGGACTAGCTCATGAATATTTATATGTTTGACATAGGATATTTCTAAATATGTATTTTACCTATGGTGAATATGTAACCATGAATATAATAAATTGTACAAGAGGAAGTTTTGAAAACTTCTAAGCCATAACCAAACACCTTGAGAGAAAGAATGACTGAGTATGGTGGATTGGGACCATAGTCACAAGGGACAGCAATTCTCTGTCCTAGAGAGTCACAGTGTTAGTCCAGGTAGATTAGAAAAACAAATTCATAAACATGCATATGTATATGAGAGAGAGTTTTATAGAAAAGGTAATTGTACATTAAGAAAGCATTCCAACCCAGTCCAATCCAAATCCACAAGTCTGATATTAACCTATGTATTGAAGACCAGTCTATAGAGTCTTCAAACTCATGAAGCACATGCAATGATGCTGAATGCAAGATCATCACAAACCAGATGCCTAGAATTCCTTTAGATCCAGTGGCAATGTTAACATTTCAGTGCTGGCCGGAGTCTCGAAGTGAGTCCTCCAGGTTCAGAGGTCGGGTTGCATCTGTGTGATTTGTCTGGCTCAGGGGACTAGAGTAGCTCCATGTGGCTTCTCCTCAAGGATGCCTCACAAGAAATCAACCTTAGCAATAAAGAGTCCCAAAGTGAGTGTTGTCAGTAGAAAGTCTCCCAGGAAGTGAACTGAGAGAGATAGTTTCTCCCACCTCCAAGAAGAGATTACATTTCTCAGAATTCTCAGGAGAAAGCCAGGCCCACAAAGGTCTCATTGGCTATCTCCATATTGACAGGTTAGACTCTACCCCTACATTCTTAATCCTCAAATTGACACCAGGTTAGGTGATTACCACAGGTACTTTGTATCAGAGTCCACTCAATATCAGTGAGTATGGGTTTGGAAGTTGATGGAAGTCATCAATCAATATTTCACCTTTTTTTGAAGAAAGAAAGCCACTTTTACACTTGAGCTTTTCTCATAGTTCTGTTCTTGTAAGCTGTGTCCAACATCACAACAGCTTCTGTGACATTTTTCCCAAGCAGGAAATAGAACTTCACCAATGCAAGCTATCCTCTTAAATTAACCATCACAAAAATGAGGTCCTAGTGAAACTGCTTTTATGAGAAACATTCACTGTGACCAGAAACAAACTATGTCCCAGGAGACGTCACTGGGCGTACTAGCTCAAAGTTAGTTGCTCCATGCTCACCTAATGGGAAAAATGCTTCTGATGAAAGCTTCAGTCCAATCCCAGGATTGTTTTATTCTTTTCTCTCTTTTTTTGGTATCCCCTCATATGGCTCTGGAAGAAACAACAGATTAAGTGTTTCACACTTAACCAAGTTGAATTTACAGTCTAAACCCATCCAGTTGTGTATTAGAAGAAAGACCTGACTCTATGCTTTCAAAGGTCAGAATTTGAAAACTTTAAGCGGCAGTTCTACTTTTAATCCACAGTATCACCATGAGGGTGGAAGAGAAGGCAATAATTTCAATATATGGTATGGACTCATGAGAATGTATACCCTAAGAAAAGATGGAAACGGTAGAAAGAAAGAAAGGGCTCTTCAGTGTTACAATTTTCCTGCTCTACATGTGTAAACTCTATGGCTCATACCAAAATTAATAATTAAGAAAAGTCAGCAAACCTTGATCCCTCAGTAAACTGTTGAATATCCCATTAAATAAGATAGTGAACTCTTTCTTGGCCTAACCCCAGGTAATTAGAATTCTGTTCTCACCTACTTTCACCTTGCATCGTTAGCATCTCTGCAGGTGAGTAGGTCATGTCCTGAGGGTGTCAATTAATCAAATTCCAGAAACTTCACCATTTTCTTTAGCACTTTAAATACATTTATTACTGGTCTTTTTGAGAAACATGGAAATGTGCTGAAAATGTGAAGGATAATAAATGCAATCAATTATTCATATGCTATAATATTAATATTATTTGGAATTTATGTAGCACAGATTAAAGACATTAAAATAGGATAATCTAAGTGAGTACTAGTCAAAAGGAAAAAATATTTCGAGAGTAATACCCAGAGTCTATTGGGTGAAGGGACAATTCACTATTGTTTCAAAAGTTGTTATTGACAATGGTTTCTAATAACAAAAATCTAAGTAAATCATATCTTAGTCTTCAGTTTTTCAAAGATTATTTGGAGTTTGTTCTAACAGATGACTCATTTACTTTGAATTATCATTTATAGGAAAAGTAAAAGTGTCACAAAATCTAATTGTAGAATTTAAGTTTATTCTTAAAATGAGGGAACCTCCCTCCTATATGAAATGCCTGGATTTTTAACATAACTTAAACAGTGATGTAAATAAATACAGTTGCTGTGATCCTTTTACAAAGCAGCATTTCCAAGCTGACCATAATCTAAGGAGCCCTTGCAGCATCAATGGGCTGCTAACTGCAAAGTCAGCCATTGAGATTCACAGGTTTCTCCTTCGGAGAAAGATAAGGCGTTCTGCCCAGAAAGATATGTAAACTTGGAAACGCATAGAGCGATTCTGCTCTGTCCTTTAGCATCACTGTGTATCAGAACTAACTCAGTGCCAGTGAGTATAAGCTTGGAACATGAGTGAGAAGCTAGTTAAATCTAGAGTCTAATTTCCATATATTGTGCATTTTCATGTTTATCTTCAGTTTTTAATTTTCCTTGACTAACCATTGCATAGTTATCCTCACGCCCTCTCTGACAACACAAATTCTTCAATGTGCATGAATTAACTCACTCTTAAGACAGAGGGCTTAACTAATCCCTGTTACTAAGGGATATTTGCACAGTTCCTCTTCTCACACTTTTTAACCTCATCTTCCCAGCCAGTGGGTTGCCTCTTATAAACTCCTTAGAATTGCTGCTGCTGATAAATCTCCCAAAAAAAATTAGAAGCTCAATCGTCTCAGGTATTTCCCTAGACATTTCTTACCTGGAAAGACCATTCCATGTTAGAATCACTGAAGAATGTTGTTCATAACCCAAATGACCACTTTATTCTTATTCATCAAGTAATTATTATGTCTTAATTAAGGGCAAAGTGCTATGCTAGGGCTATACAAAGATGATTCATGTGAAAATTCTGTCTTTAAGGGACCTAATACTTCAGAGGAAGAATAATTCATATAGAGAAATAATTATATTACAGGTGGGAAAGTTCTACTTGACTTAAAGGACTCAGAGTTAAACAGTTTTTCATGGGCTAGACATGTGTGGGCTAAACCTAAAAGGATAGGTGAATTTCCAAATTAGAAGAGGTGGAGGGGACAGTCTAGAGAAAGTATGCTGCTCAGGTTAAGGTAGGAATGCACAAAGAATCCACAGGGGATGGCCCTGTGTCAGTTCAGTTTGACTAATGAAACAAAACAAAATTATGTACATGAAAGAGTAATTATGTTTTAAGAAAATAGCCCAGCCAAATACACATCAAATCCATAAGTCCAATATTAACTCATAAGACTGATACTAGTCCATATATGCCTCTTCAAACTTACACAGCACATGCAATGATTCTGAAACCAGGAAGGTCACACACTGTTGAGTGAAAAGTCTTGTGGATCCAATGATGGTAGAAGCATCTCAGCACTGGTGTGCATCACCTTCAGGTCTCCATATAAGGGTCTTCAGTAGGGAGGTGAAGCAGAGAGAGAGAGAGAGAGAGAGAGAGCTCTTGCAGTCTCAGCAAATCTCCTGTGACTTGTCAATAGGAAGACTAAGCCAGAGAGAGAGGAGAAGTTCCCAGAATCCTCATGAGAAGGTCATGACCACTAGAGGCATCATTAGTGTGTGATCTGATTGGAAGGTTTGACTCCACTCCTTCACTCTAAATACCCTCAAGTTGACAGGAGATTATGGAACCACCACAGGCACATAGTTCAATTGGACAGAAAATAAGTAATCCTAATTAATTTTGAAAATGGATCAAGCCCAAGTGCTCAGTGATATTAAATGTGACATTTAGAAGTCTATATTTTTCTGAGAACATGTTTCTCTTTAATCAGAGAAAAAATTTTGAAAGAATATTTCTGGAAGATTACTAGAGTAAGCGAATATAACATAGAAATGAAAAAGAAGAGCCTGGAAACCTAATGTCTGTTGAAAGTATTGAATTGAAATGTTGGAATTGGAAAGGGGAGAGTAAATTAAAAGAAAATAGCAAAATATAATCAGCAAAAAATTGTGTATTCATTAACAAGTGCTCTTTTCCAAAGGGGCCCCAAGAAAGGATGCCCTTTGAGGGTGAAAGTGCCACTGATCCAAGGAATGATATTTTCAATCACCTCCACTGAATTTGAAAGTTAGTCAATGAATAAAGAGGACTGAAAAAGAATTGAATTTTGATACAACTAAGTCCTGGAATTGTGGTACAGCTAAAGAATGTTTGAAGTATCTCTGACTGTCAAAAAGAATCCTCCAAATCTATCTTGGAGGAAGTACAACCAGAATGAACCTTATCAGCATGGAGGAGGTGATGTGAGTAGTTTGACCACTTTATCAGAGGGGCCAGTTCCTGGAAAAGGTCATCATCAGCCCAGATTTAAAAATCCATTCCAGTCTTTACAACCATGAGGGCATGGCAACTTCATTGTCGGCTCTTCAGCACTATTACCTCATTACACATCGTGTATGTCAGGGAGGTCTTTATTTGGATAGAGCATAGGCTGCCAAACTTCCACCAGAAATAAATACAAGCCTGGGTACCAAAAAAGGAGTTCTATTGGCATTGCCCTTGGGGCAAAGTGAATTATTGAGTTGCTAACCATAAGGTCGACTGTTTGAAACCAGCCTCTGCTCACGTGGAGGCAGATGAGTCTTTCTACTTCAGTAAAGACTGAGAGCGTCTGAAAGCCTCCAGTCAGGTCTGCTCTGCAGGTCGCCATGAGTCAAAATCAACTCCATGAGTCACAACTGACTCCACGATTGCAAGCTTGTTTCATGATTTGGGGAGCACATTGGTTAGGCACTCACTTGCCAACCAGAAATATTTTCACTTTGGAAATGTCAGCTCTTCCACAGGTGAAAACTGTAACAGTCAGTTTTTGTAAAGATTTACAGACTTGGAAAACAAGAATAGCAATTTGTTTAGCTCAGAGGCAATGGGTTGTGTTTTTGATGTTTCAAGAACATGAAATATTAATTGCCTATAAAACAAATGAACAAATTGTCTCATAAAAATCTGCTATTTTAAAATGCTCTTGTCTTTTTGTTTGGAATCCACTTAACTATAATTTAAAAAATGGTAGTTTGACTGGATATAGATAATTATGGTGTTAGGAATTCAATTGGGTCTCTTGAAAATATGTATCAATTTGGTTTTTCCAAACTACTCTATATATTGTAAATCATTGTTATTAGTAATATAGCTAGACTATTCCAAATTTTACATATGTACAACTTTAACCTAGATGAAATATGTTAACAAGCAATAACTTCATATTTTGATGTTTGGTTTCTATGATTTTGTTTAAAAAATTAAAGAGTGCATACTTGAGTAGCAGAGTAGCAGAGTTTATCAACACCAAAATATCCCAAGTGGATATTTTGAGTTAGTTGAGTATGTATATTGTTCCTCAATTATTACTGAAAGACAGAATATCTTACTATGCCTTAATTTCATAGAGGAAGAAACAAACCAACACAACATGAAATGTATATGCCATATGACTAAGTAGGATGCTGAGAAAAATAATTTCCCTTCATACAGTATTTGTATTATCAGAATAAATTGCATAATACTTTGCAGAATTGATAATTAACCTATTCCACCAGAATATATAAAACTTTTGGTGAATATATTTTAGTGTTCCATTGTGAAACATGTGGTAAAGCTAAGGATGAAATGATAGAATTAAGTCAACTTAAGGATTTAAGTCCTTTGAGAGGAACACAAAATCAGATAGGAAAAAACAACAAGGAAATCACCAAACAATTTGAAATTTCACTATGTAATTTTAAATGATATAAAAAATCCCAAACATTATGGGTTTTTAAGTGGTTCAGCAGTAGAATTCTCTCTTCACTGTTGAAGACTCATTTGATTTCCAGCCAAAACACTTCCTATGCAGCCACCACCCATCTATCAGTGAAGATATATGCATAGCTATGATACTGAACAGTTTTCAGTGGACCTTCCAGACTAAGAATAGGAACAAGACCAGGTGACCTAACTTCCCAAAACAGAGATTAAAACCCTATGCATTGCAATAGTTGAACTCCTAAGCCATGCAAAAGGTAACATAAGATTGAAAAGCATTTCTACCATTGTGAATGGAGTTGCAATGATTGAGTCAAGAATAGCTAAGGATAGCAAAATCACCTTGCCTGAAAAGTAAGGTTGTATAAGTTTAAGACTGATTAAAGAATTAGTAAATGCCTTATTTCATTCACCCAAGTCTAGTTGCTGAAATGTTCATTGGTAGAGGAAACAGATGGGAGAGGTGCTCACTTGTGTATAACAACATAATTATATTATGATAAAGCATAGAGATCCTGTCAGAAGAGAGGAAAAATGCATAATGCACTTGCTTAGATTGTCTAATTTCTTTTTTTCAGAGCCAAGAATATGTGTGTATATGTGTGTATTTACAGAATTTTACTACAAATCTAAAGCAACAAGGAAATGCTAAATTGAAATGTGCCTTTTACATCCTCAGTAGTTCACTCAGCAGTTTTGTTTTGTTTTTCAAAATAGTATGGAAAGAGCATCATGACAGCAATTTTAATGGCCCATTAACATTCTCCCTTGCTATTTCCATGATATTAATGTCAACCCATATTGGTGATGCAATTCAGTTGCTAGAATGTGCATATAGATATTTTGTTCATAGGAAGAAATTAGGGTAGGTTTGTTTCTTACCCATATTTGAATATTACTATTATATTTAGCATTATAGAGAATTTATTACTCTTCTAAATACAGGATAGTTTACTTTACACTTACTACTAAAGTAATAAAAAGCACTATAGATAATTACCTGCATAGCAATAACTTGCAAAGATACAAGGTTATGCAGGAGCTAGAACACAAGCATGCTTAAAGGGATATGAAATGTTTGTTGACCTAGGATCACTCAAGACAAAATAGCTGAGCAAGAGAGAAGTATGTGAATTGATTAAATTTTTCAAGAGAGCGTTATCTTTCTTTTTTCCTCTTGCTGAGAACACCACCTCCCCACCCCAAAGTTCATGGTGGAGGTTGAATATCTGCCAGAAAGCACATTTCAGCAGAACTACATGTCACACATTGCTAGACATAATATGCATTGGCATTTGGGGAATTTGATATTTTAAAAATAAAATTTGTTAAATAGCTTCATACTGATGATGCAAGTTGATTAGATCATTCATTATGTTAAGACAATACAATAAACACATCTCATTCTAGAAAGATCATAGGATAAGGTTCCAGTTAACTCAGGTGACTAGGTTCCTTACCTTAAACAGAATTTTCAGTCTGCTTTATAGATGAATTTCTATAGTATTGCCTAGCTTATGAAGTATAAGGACTTTTTTAAACAAATCAATTTTGGAACATTTAGGGAAAAACTAACCTTTGTATCAACTGGATTTAAAAACTGCAACACTGATGAATGCCATCCAGTGCATCATAGAAATATTCTTCAAAACTGAGTAGAAGTACTGAAATATGCAAAAGTTCATCATCTTGTTTTCCATAAATATTTCATTCCATGATTACAACATTGCTGGATACATTAAAGTTGACCAGTGTTTCAAAACACCAGGAAACCAAAGAACCATATTTAACAAAAGAAAAGCTGACCTCAAAACTATTTGTTCAAGCATAGATAGAGCACAGATAAAACTTAAAATATAATTTTAGAAAATAAGAAATGCTTTTTTATTATTAAATCATTTTATTGGGGG